>APFE030784660.1:98682-153404 GCA_000404065.3 Pinus taeda | reverse complement strand
TCCTCCATTTCCCATGAGCAGCTAGTTTGGAACATATAGACTTTGATTGAGGAATTCTTAGTGCATTTTAGTGCTGCTTTTTGTAGGCATTTGGTGTGTTGTGTGAGGATTGTGTTGAGCTTGAGGAAGCTCATGAGCTTGTTGCCTTGTATGTGAGAGAGAGACCTCTTTGACTTGGGAGATTTGCTTCAAAGGTGAATGCTTGGAAGACGTGCTGGCTAGACCCTCTAGAGAAGGACTCAGCGTCAGGACCTCGGTTGTACCTTACTCTATTTTCTGATTAATAAAGATAGATGACTGTTCTTATGGTTCCATTTCCATTTGTCCTATGAATGATTAATGCAAATTGTATCCTTCCTGACTGATACATAGTTGTTGTTAGTAGATTTTATGATCTTGTTTGCCCTCTCTTTTCTTGTGCAGGTGTTCGTCCGCGGGGATAGCGGAGAATTGTGATCAGCTGGAGCGAAGGAGCGAGAGGATCATCTCTTCGACAAACATAGCGTTGGAATCCAAGTAGGTTTCTTTTACCCACTTGTTAACTACAACTAGGAACCTGCAATGTAGCATTGTTTGATTGTTGCTAGACCCCTGTTGGGCTAGTAGGGATCGCCTCTATCCATAGAGGGGATTTACCTCTCCAACACTAAGGACTGCCCTAGGCGGTCCGAAGTCAGTCGTTTGTTGAAAGGTTCTCCCGGGGTCCTTGCGGTTCTTAAAGAACCCTTTTCCCTCTCAGCAAACTCAAATGGTGGCTAATCCCTCTTCTTCTCCCTTCGGTTCCCAGGTCTTCATGGTTGGAACTATTCCCATTCATGTAACGAATCGGGCGAAGGAGTATCCGTCGTCCGCCGGGAAGGAGCCAGAGGTTCCCTCAAGTGCTCCTTCGTCCAGCTCTGGTCCTGTCCATATAAAGAGACCGAGTACTGAGACGAAAATCCGACCCCCTCCCAAAGGGGTACTCAAAATATCTTATAATCCGAATGCTCGTGCCGCTCAGCACTATAGCATCATAGAGGACTTAGCGCAGGCTCTATCAGCTATGTCCGCCTTAGAAGTTCTTCAGAGCTGCCCCCCTAGAGGAAGTCCCTGCTGTCGGCCATTTGTGGCATTGACCTAGCGGACTCGGATTTGATTACCTTCGACCTCGAGAGACATGTTCCTCGACTGCCTCATCAAATCGCTTTTCTCATCCAAGTCGTCATCAATTCCAAAACGATCCATCGTACAGTTATTGATGAAGGTGCATCAACCTGCATTATGTCTATTGCATGTTGGAAAGCGATCGGGTCTCCAACTCTGAGTCAATCTCCAACGACCTTGGAAGCATTCGATGGGAGAGAATCCCGACCTTATGGTATTCTTCAACGACTACCAATCACCTTAGAAGGGAAGACTGTGGAAGTAGAAGTTGAGGTTGTTGATGCAAATCTCACATATAACCTCCTTCTGGGCCGAAGTTGGACGTATGCCATGCATGCCGTGGCTTCATCCCTCTTCCGTGTCATTCATTTCCCCCATCAAGGGAAAATTGTCACGGTCGACCAGCTTTCTTTCTTCGCTTCCTCTTCTGAGGGAAACATACCATTCGTTGAGCATACCTCCATTCTGTTTGAAAGTGTGGGAGTCGGGCTCTTCAAAGAACCCGCCCTTATGGGTGTTTTTTCCCTCCCACCTCCCAACCTCGCCTCGATCTCCATGATCTCGGTTCGTTCTGATCCTTGGACCCTCCCCTCCATCGACCAGATAGAATATTGGGGTGAGGATATGCCGTTGAGTCCAGCCGAGCTCAACTACATCGAAATTGTTGCTGCATAGGCCTCTCATGATCAACCCACCGTCACGAGTGGGGCTCTTGGCTCAGATGTTTTTCCCCCCTGGTTCGGAGAATGCACCTCCTTGAACCCATTAAAGGAAATATTTCCTTCCGATGAGGCTATCATAGAGACTATGTCTCTGGAAGAACATCTGTGGTTTCCTCTTCACCACCGTTCCTCCTTTCTCCCTACCCTTCGGGAAACACTGCTTTGTCTCGAGCAATTTGCTCCATGTCTCCCTTCTCAACCTCTTCAGACGCCCATTCAGATTTATCACACATCGTCCGAAGGGAATCTAGGGAACATCACGCAGACGCAACCTATCGACATCTCTGTTAAGCCAGGGATTGTCGAGAACATTTATATAGGAGTCACCTGCACTCCTGAGGAGATTCCGATTTATATCGCACTCTTCCATGAATTTCGCGATGTCTTTGCATGGTCCTATGAAGAAATGCCCGGTATTGATACATCCATAGTAGTGCACGAGATACCGACGTATCTTGGGGCCAAACCTGTTCGTCAACATTTGTGTCCCGTGCACCCCCGTAAGGCGGCAGCTATCAAAGCAGAGGTTGAAAATCTTCTTAAAGCTGGATTCATTTATCCCATCCCACTGACAGATTGGGTCTCAAATATTGTCCCTGTCGATAAAAAATAGGGTACCATTCACGTCTGTGTCGATTACCGCGACATTAATAGAGCTTGCCCAAAAGACAACTACCCCATGCCATTCATTGATCAACTCATTAACGAGTGTGCGGGCAGTGAAACATATTCTTTCATGGACGGCTTCTCTGGTTACAACCAGATTAATATCGCCCCGACTAATCAACACAAGACGGCCTTCATCTGTCCGTGGGGCACTTTTGCTTACAAAAAACTCCCCTTCGGACTTAAGAATGTCGGCGCTACCTTTCAGCGTGCGATGTCTTATGCCTTCCACGATATCAGGCACATTGTACAGCCTTACCTGGATGACCTCCTCGCTCATTCAGCTAGGCGCGCGAACCACCCATCGCATCTTCGTGAGATTTTTCTTCGTTGTCGACACTATAATATCTGATTAAATCTGCATAAATGTGTCTTCTGCATCGAATCTAGTCGACTTCTCGGGTTTATCGTCTCCCGAGAGGGCATCCATTTGGATCCCCTTAAAGTCGAGGCAATTGTGAATCTTCCTCCCCCTGCTACTTTGCGGCAACTGCAGAGCTTGCAGGGAAAAGCTAATTTTCTCAGACGGTTCATCCCAAACTATGCCGAAGTGGCAAAGGGTTTTACCCAGTTACTTAAGCGTGACACCCCATTCCGATGGGATGCCATAGCCGAGGAGTCTTTTTCTCGTCTCAAAACTCTCCTAGTTTCCGCCCCTTTGTTGCGGCCTCAAAATTACCATCGTGACTATACACTATATTTTGCCGCGGCCGATACCACTATCGGTATGGTTTTGGTCCAAGACAACGATGATGGCATCGAACACGTCATTTATTATCTTAGTCGCAACTTACTAGATACAGAGACTCGATATGCATACGTCGAGAAGTTGGCCCTCGTTGCTGTCTGCGCCGTCCAACGTTTCCGTCACTACATTTTGTTGCGTACTACGACAGTGATTTCAGATTGCAACCCCATGACCTACATCCTTTCACAACAATTGCTGGGGGGAAAATACTCAAAGTGGATCGTAATCCTCCAAGAGTTTGACTTGGAATTTACTGCAGCCAAGTCCAAGAAATCACTTGTCTTTGCTGAACTTTTGTGTTCCTTGCCCTCCACTGCTACTTCCTCGCAGATAGAGGAGTCTATTCCAGATGAAACTCTTTTCCTTATCAGCACCCTCGATCCTTGGTATGGGGACATCATTGTCTACTTGTAGACGTCCTCCTTCCACCCTGAGACCTCGAAAGACGCTCGTCGACGGATTCGTCACCAAGCCCAACCATATCGCATAGTTGGGGACACCCTGTACCGCCTAGGTATTGATTCGGTTCTTCGCCAATGCTTAACCTTTGAAGAAGCTGAAAGAGTTCTGAATGACTGCCACTTTGGTGCTTGTGGCGGTCACATATCTGGATATGCCACCGCACAGAAAATCCTCCGTGCTGGCTACTTCTGGCCTTCCATTTTCAAGGACCGCATTCTTGTCGTCCGTTCTTGTCACGAATGTCAGGTTTACCAACGGAAGATGCGTGCGCCCCCTGCCCCGTTGCACCCCGTCGTGACCGTAGGCCCCTTTGCCAAATGGGGCATCGATTATGTGACATGTAACCCTCGCTCAGCCGTGGGGCATGGTTACATCATCGTTGCTGTAGATTACTTTACAAAATGGGCCGAGGCGATGCCCACATTGTCGGAAGATGGTCATACCGCGGCGCAGTTTCTGTTTAACCATGTTATTTCTCGGTTCGGGGTTCCACAAGCCATTGTCACTGATCACAGAAAACATTACCGTAATCATATGATGGCCGAGTTGACAACCCAACTAGGACTTAGGCATGATAGTTCGACTCCGTACTATCCTTAGGCAAACGATCAAGTGGAAGCCGTGAACAAGGTCTTGGTCACGATGCTTCAAAGAACTGTTGGCATGCACAAGTCTAGTTGGAATTTGATGTTGTTCTCCGCTTTGTGGGCCTACCGGACCTCCGTGAAGGACGCCACCGGTTTCACCCCTTTTCAGTTAGTATATGGACTGGAGGAAACCCTTCCCATTGAGTGTGAGATTCCTTCACTCAAATTAGCCGTCGAGTTACTCCCCGATACTACTCCTATAGAAGAGCGGCTTCTTTACTTGGAACGACTGGATGAGACACGTCGTCTAGCCTCCCTAGCTATCGAAGCTCAAAAGAAGCGAGTGAAAACTCACTTCGATAACTCTGTTAATCCCCGCTCTTTCATCGAGGGAGATCTAGTACTGCTCTACGATCAAGCTAACGATAAGCTGGGAGCAGGAAAACTCGAGCCAATGTGGCATGGGCCCTATATCGTGAAAAGAGTTCTACAAAAAGGTGCCTATGAGCTGATAGATTATGAAGGAAATCCCCTGGACAGGCCCCGTAATGGGCTGTATCTTAAGAAATATTATGCCTGAGTCCAGGCGCTCTCTCTTTTATTTTGTACATGCATATGCTTTTTAAAAGTGTGTTGTGGGTGTGCGTGTTTATTTAATTTTTATCTCAGTGCGTCAGCATGATCGCCGCTTATTGTGTCTTTTGCTTCTTGAACAGATGTCTGGATCACCTTACGTTGGTTTCGCTGATGGTGCTTCCCGCAGTACTCACAATCTGTCATCTACAGCATGGGTGATCTACGATCCTCATGGTGAGTTAGTAGATATTCAAGGAGTGTGTCTGGGTTGTACAACAAACAATGTGGCTGAATATAGTGCTGTAATTGAATTATTAGCCGAGGCGATTAACCTCGGAATCCGCTCATTGGTTGTAAACTTAGATTCGTAGCTTGTAGTCCACCAGCTCAACGGACGATATTCCATCAGAGATCATCGTATTTTAAGGTTGTATTTACATGTTAAGTTATTGGAAAGAGATTTCGATTACATTACTTATCATCACATTCCAAGAAGACTTAATGCTGTAACTGATGCATTGGCTAATTATGTATTAGACAGACATTTGCGTAATATGTAAATTAACAAAACATGAGAAACATAAGATGCAATAAAAACACCATGTATATAATAATATATTATATATATATATATATAATATCATATCGTGTGGCGCACTAAGGCGCTCAAAAAATAAGTGTACATATCTGAAATAAAGCTGACGCCCTCAGTACATCTGAGGCGTATGTCTCTCAAAACAGTAGTGGAAAATAAAACCTAGGCATCTACTACGGTAGGTTATGCTCTCTGTAGCATGCCACCGCTCGTGCTACCCGCCTCAAAAGGCAGTGCATCTTGGGTTCCACACCCACTCTATGAATCTATGCAGCTAGGGGGACCTCCTTGATCCCATGGTAATCTGGGACTCCTGCCAGTAAGCCCTCAAGGTTGTGTACCACAGTCTCTGTCATGTCGACTGTTGGAGGAGCTAAGGCCAAGATCGCAGCGCCTTGCCCCTCTCTCCGTGCCTCCGGGGCCAGGCCAAGGGGTCTCGCAGGTCCCACATTTGCAAAACATAGCATTTATTAGGACATGTACATGAAAAAATTCAAAAACATTACAAAGGCTGAAAAATCAAAAAGAGATCAAGTGTTTTACCTCCATCGTCCCACTGCTCTCCCGCAGGCAGTGGCATGTCGGGATCACCGCAGAAGTCGATACCGGCGTATGGCTAGTCCTCGACGAAGATAACCTGGCAATCTAGCCACTCTCGGAAGAAAACACCCCACGACACTGAGCGGCCGCCACCTCCACGTGGCATGACTCGGGCCCATTTGGTGGCCCTCGTCTCCCGTGGACTGTTAGGTGGATCCACCACCATGGTCTGCAACCGAAGGGCCGGCACCCACTCGAACATGAGCGGAAGCAAGAGCGATCCGTATCCAAACTGCTTCGACTCTCCACGTCGGCAGTTACTCAATTGTCTCTTCATGCTTGTTGTCACAGCTGCTGCCCAGTTGAAAACCGTGGGCTGTAAGCACTCAAGAGCTAGCAATAGGTTGGCCTTTGAGGCCTCATGATTGGCCAGACTACCTGCTGCCCGCGTCACTAAGAAGAGTATAGTACGAAGGACCATGTCACCAGCACCCACTGATGGAATGCTTACTTTCCCGCTCCGTGTCTTGTGCGCCTGTGGGCACACTCGGGCATTGAGTTGGTCGAGCGTCTTGCCACTGGATCGCTGCCCCTCCAGCATGGGCATCACGCCCCGGCGAGACAACCCAGTCAAAAAATAGATATCCGTGGAATCGAACTCGATGTCGCGACCACGGATCGCGAATTTCCCATCCATTGGGTTCCAAGCTCTGATTAAGAGCTCTAAGAGGTCTGGCTATGCCCTCAAGCGTGGAGTAAGAAAGAATTTTAGCAAACTGCATGCCCGCATTGCGTTTCGGCATCCGGCATCGGCAAAAGCGGCAATATCTTCATTGTCGTGGGCCCTCTCTTGCCACACAAAGGCCATTATGTCCTGCATGATCACCCAAAAGCATTAGGCTACCAGCATTTGAATATTATCCATTCAAATTATTAAAAATCAATTTTCACGGCGCCAGCGCGACTGTTTCTAAAACAGCCGCGCTGATAATGGCGGCCCTTTGTATTTTCTCTGGGTCAGCGCAGAAGAACATGGGTTTTCCACGCTGACCCGGAAAATGGTGTGTGTTAATAAAATTGATCAGCGCGGACCCGATGGGCGAATCTGCGCTGACCGAGAGCGCACCAACGCTCAAAGAATTTGGCCAAATGGCCAAATCCCACGGTGAAAATGCTCAAAAATACACTTAAAATGAAGCGCAGGGCAAGAGGGACCTACCTGGAATCAGCTGTCGGAAGGATGGTGGCCGCACGATGAAGAATTCATTCCGTCAACTTTGTAGTTCCACAACGTTCTCCAAAGCTCAAATGGTAAAATGGTAAAAATGATTTTTACACCCCCCTATTTATGGTAAAAAGTTCTAATTTAACTTTATAAAAGTTTGTTTTGTCATCTTTTATCATGGATTTAGTCTTGATGTCACCATGTTACGCCTTGATGCATGTTTTACTATGTTTTTCAACGTATCAAACGGGTTTACGCGGGTGATTTTCTTGTGCAGGTCCTCGGAATCGGCGAAGTCACGATGGATCTATATACACTTGGTCCCAAAAAATGTCGTCTTTAAGCTCTTTTCCGACATAAAGCAAGAAAAGATAGCCGAGCCTCCTTTCAAATTGTTAAAAGGAACGAGAGGCGGTCGTTTTTAAAGCTCTTTTTTCGACCGGTTAAATTAACAAAGATCGCCGGGTGTTTGTCGTTTCGCACTCGTTAATTGGCTCTAAAACGACGTGCTTTTGACCGCTTTTTTACTTTTTCGGGTCGAAGTCACTATTTACGAAAAGTACTCCTCGGTCGTAATGATCGGGCGGTTCTTTAGAGCATCGTTTTATACTTTTTCGGCCTCGAGAGACACAACTTTACGAAAAAGCACCCCCTTGGGGTTTTCTTTTCCGCCGTCTTTTCAAACTCTCTAAACATGAAAAGGCGTCGAGTTCTTCCTTTGTCAGACTCGTTAAAATTTAATGACATCGGAATCCGTCGAAATGACACTCCTCAAGCATATGCTATCCCCGTCAAGCTTTTCATCCAAAAATAATCGGGGTACTCGCCAGAAATGGTAGGGGAAATAAAGGAATCATAATCGTCGTCATCGGCAGTATGTCGCTCTTGAACATGGTACTACTGGCATTCGTGTCTGGGTGGGGACATCTCATCTCGTTTCACATTTGCCTCCATGG
Organism: Pinus taeda; assembly: GCA_000404065.3. Taxonomy (NCBI): domain Eukaryota; kingdom Viridiplantae; phylum Streptophyta; class Pinopsida; order Pinales; family Pinaceae; genus Pinus; species Pinus taeda. The sequence goes on along the minus strand of APFE030784660.1, from coordinate 145,184 downwards.
GTTTGGGTTATCCTATTTGACCGTTCATTTTCTCATTGTCCTGTCGTCACGACCTCTGATCACTTGACCTCAAATACTGCCAAATCCGTTGTTGTGCCGCCGATATGTTCAAGAGAAGTTGGCCTCTGCAAGTATAACCTCCCTCTGATATTTCACACAAAACATATGGTCTCTTTCCGTCTCGTGTCGATGATGTGGGAAACATTATGGCCCACCTTCGATGAAGATCACTTCGTGTCGACTTCAGCTCATTATCCAGGAAAGTGACCTAGAGACTCCCTTCAGGTACCTTGGAGCCTGCATGCCTCAATGGTAGGTTCTTCGTGTTCGACGCTAGGTTTTCATCATTGACCTTCGATCGGATGATTCTACGGGTGTTCGACACCGGCTCATTCATTCACACGTCGTGGATTGTACCTATAGTACCTTGAGGACCATCGTCATTATTGGTGGCGCCTCTCGCGTCTGTTAACGACTTTCATCATTGGCTAGTAATCAGACGATGTTCAAGCATGTTCGACTTCGACTCCTATATTCACATGTTTGGACTTGTACTTTGTTCGAGTTTGGATGGAGCGCAAGACCCTGGTTCTAGTCTGTTGCGGACCAGGTTGCGATTTTGTGGATCATTATTACATGACTCATTGATGGATGGCTGCGCCCATACCTGAGTCTTTTAGGATGGCTGCGACCATACCTCTTATCATCATGGTCTCTTCAGCTGGGTGGATGCGTCCATACCACAGACCTTCTTGTATGTCTTTTGGAATGGCTACGCCCATGCCTCGACTACATGTAATCGAAATATCAGTTGTATCTACGTGCAGGTTCTTCCTGGTGGTGATCCGGTTCAGCAGTTTTGTAAAGCATTTCACCCTCCCACTCTCTCGGGCCATGCTTTAGGGGGCAATCTGTTACACAGTAATTTGTCACTGGTCTCCTTGTCCAGTCTCCCTACTGTGTCATGAAATCAAATCCATCATGCTCATGCTCTCTGAAATGGCCAAAAAACCCTCTTTGCCTAAGTTTATTGGATCATCGCGACTGTTATTGAAATAACCGCGCTGGCTAGCGGATGATAGTGCGACTGATGCACTGCCAGCGCGGAAGCACATGGGTTTTCCGCGCTAGTCGAATTTCATAGCCAGCGCACCCTCCGCCTGTATAAAATCGCGCTGACCAGACCTCTTCTGTTATTGGGATGCGATGCCAGCGCGCCAGTCCAGTTATGCACCCGCGCTGATCCTGTTTTGGCGAGTTTGTTCTAACAGCTAGCCTTCCAGATGACTCCAGACCTGGTTGTTGGCTTTGTAAGGGTCGCCCTCCCTTCTATGGCATGTCTGTTCGTCTTATGAGCCACCTTTCTTGGAGATAAGCTCATCCTTTCACTATTCATGGAGACTCCTTCTCCTATATAAGCCTCCACCATTGCCATGAGCAGCTAGTTTTTTGACATATAGACTTTGACATAGAGGAATTCATAGTGCTTTAGTGCTGCTCTTAATAGGCATTTGGTGTGTCAAGTGTGGATTGCTAGAGAGCTTAAGGAAGGTTATGAAGTTTTGTTGCCTTGTGTGAGAAAGAGAGTTGTTTGTCTTGGGAGATCTACCTCCAAGGGTGAATGCTTACGAGACTTGCTGGCTGGACCCTCTTGAGAAGGACTCAGCGTCAGAACATTGGTTGTATCTTTCTTTGTTTTTGATTAATAAAATATAGATGACTACTGTTATGGTTCCATTCTCATTTGTCTTATAATGGTTAATGTGAATTACATCCTTTCTGACTGATGTATAGTTGCTTTTACTAGATTTTACGCTTGTGTTTGTCTTTTCTTTGTTTGTGCAGGTGTCCTCCCACGAGGATAGTGGAGGATCGTGACCGGCCGGAGTGAAGGAGCGAGAGCGGCATCTCTTCACCAAACATAGCGCTGGAATCCAAGTAGGTGTTCATTACCCACTTTGTAATTGCAACTAGGAACTTGCATAGTAGCATTGATTGATTGTTGCTAGACCCGTTCTGGGGTAGTAGGGATCGCCTCTATCCGTAGAGGGGATTTACCTCTCCAACAAAGGGTCTATAAAGTATGAGGGTTTTTACACACAAGGATTTTATCATTCACAGCAAATAATAGTGAAGGACCATAATTGTCAAGATGAATGGCTGATTCGCTTAATGAAGAGTAATAGTTCGTTTTCGGGAACAGAAATGGGAGAATTAGTGATTTTTAGGAAAAATGGACAAGATTGGCATTTTAAGCACTGGAAATTGGTGTTTCAGCAACAGGACATGGTGTTTCAGCAATGGGAAATGGTGTTTCAGGAACGGGAAATGGTGTTTCAGCAACGGGAAATGGTGGAAAGATGTAAGAAGAATGAATTGTGTTCTGAAGTGAGATGGCAATGCTTCTCCAAGCCGCATCTTAGTTCTCCCTAGATTGGAACTTTTCTTCTCAACCACCTACCGAAGCTAAGATCTGCAAAATAATTAATTGTAACATGGCAACCCTTGACAGGGATTATTAGTTAAGGAATCTAATCTAAAAGTAAATACATAAACAGGAAATCAAGTGCATTGAGGGATAGCAGGTTCCCCCAAAAAGGCATAGTGTATGTCTGTCATGCAAGTAGCTTTGAAATCTTCTTTAGAAATAGGTTGCTGATACAAACGGAGTTGATACCCATTCACTAATAATGGTGTTCTGGAATCATCAATCGTTAAGAGTCTGACTGTTCCATTTGGAAAAATAGTATCTACCTCATAGGGTCCTAGCGACCTTGTTCTTAATTTACCTTGAAAATTTTCAAAACAGGAGTCATACAGTAGAGCCCAATTATCTTTTTGGAACTGCTTATGCTTGATGGTTTTATCATGCCACCTGGTTATTTGCTGTTGTATCATTGTTGTTTGATGGATGGCATCCAACCTCTTTTCATCCAATTCCTGAAGCTGTTGCAACCTAGCTGTCTGTGCATCAGTCAAGTCAAGGTTAATAGCTAAAGCAGTCCTTAAGGTTTTGATTTCAAATTCCACAGGAAAAACAACACTTTTACCATAGACTAATTCGTAAGGTGAAAAACCCGTAGTATTCCTCCAAGTAGTTCTGTATGCCCATAGTGCTTCAGGCAACCTTTGAAACCAATCCTTTCTATTCTCCTTCACTGTTTTTGTTAAAATGGCTTCTATGACTTTATTCGTACTTTCCACCTACCCATTGGCTTGGGGGTGATAAGGTGTAGTCATTTTATGCTTAATGTGATATTTCTGTAGTGTATCTTTGAAGCCATGAGAATTAAAAGGAGGTCCTCCATCTGTGACTAGTTCTCTAGGCAATCCAAACCTAACAAAGATTTCTTCAAATAAAAAGGTTAAAACTAATTCTTCATTAGCTTTGAGGAGTGCCTTAGCTTCTACCCATTTTGTCATATAATCTGTGCAGACTAGTATATAAATTCTTTGATTGGATGGAGGATTAATGGGACATATAAAGTCTAGCGCCCATCTTTCAAAAGGTTCAAGTATTACCTGGGGATTAAGTGGCATTTCATCCCTGTGATTAGGCTGCCCCATTCTCTAACAGCTATCGCAAGCCCTGACATATTTCTTTGCATCCTTGAAAAGTGAGGGCCAGTAATAACCCATTCTAAGAACTTTGTGTGTTGTTCTTTTATCATCAAAATGCCCTCCGCAAGGGCCATCATGACAAGCCTTCAATATATCATAAACTTCATCTTCTCTGATGCATCTCCGAATTTCATGATCGAGTCCTGTGTGAAAAAGACATCCTCTTATCCAGTTGTACCTAGCACTTTGCTGAATGATCTTTCTCTTTTCTCTGTGCGATAGGTGTGATGGTAGCTTCCCTGCAACTAAGTAATTAGCAATGTTTGCATACCAAGGTGAGTGAGCAGATACTGCGAATAAATATTCATCAGGAAAGGAATCATCAACTGGAGTATTTTCATCAGTTTTTAGCCGAGAAAGGAAATCAACAACTACATTTTCTTTACATGGTCGATCTACAATTGTGATATCAAATTCTTGTAATAGTAATAACCATCTAGTAACTCGAGCATTTGTAACTGATTTGTTCATAAAATATTTAATGGCCGAGTGATCAGTATGAACAAAAGTAGTGTAACCGGTAATATAATGTCGAAACTTATTAATAGCATAAATGACTGCTAAGAATTCTTTCTCGGTGACTGTATAATTCAGTTCAGCAAGTGTCATATTTTTACTAATAAAATAGATAACATAGGGAAGATTGTTTTCTTCTTTACCCAAGACAGCTCCAATTGCAGTGTCTGAAGCATCAGATGATATATCAAAGGGGAGTGCCCAGTCAGGTCCTCTTAAAATGGGAGCTGTAGACAATTGATGTTTAAGTTCATTAAATGCTTTCTGACAATCATCAGTCCACTTAAATTCAGCATTTTTCAAAAGTAACACAAACAAAGGAAAAGCTATTTTAGAAAAATCTTTGATAAATCTTCTATAATACCCAGCATGTCCTAAAAAGCTTCTTACATCAGTTTGTGTTTTAGGGATAGGAAGAATCTGAATTACCTGTATTTTAGCTGGATCAACTTGAATTCCTAGGAATGAGATAAAGTGTCCCAATACAATACCTTGATTCATCATCATATGGCATTTTCAGTACTTAAGGCAAGATGTGCTTCTCTACATCGTTTAAGTACTTTCTCAAGGTTTTGTAATGCATCTTCAAAAGTCACACCATAAGGAGTAAAGTCATCCATAAATATTTCTAAGGAATCATTAAGCATATCAGAAAAAAATCCCTATTACTGCTCTTTGAAATGTTGCTGGTGCATTACATAATCCAAATGGAAGAACTCTATAGGCAAAAGTCCCCCATGGACTAGTAAAGGTGGTCTTGTCTTGATCTTGGGGTGCAATCTTGATCTGATTGTATCCACTAAATCCGTCCAAAAAGGAAAAGAATCTCTTGCCTGCCAAATTGTCTAGTACTTGATCTATAAATGGTAAAGGGAAATGATCTTTCTGAGTGGCCTTATTTAGAGCTCTATAATCTACACACACTCTCCATTTCCCATTATTCATAGGTGCAATTACTAATGGGGAAACCCATTCACTATCAGATATAGCATATATAAAGCCTGCATTCAATAATTTTTTAAGTTCTTCCTTCACAATTTCCCTTAAATTGGGATTCATTCGTCATTGGGGTTGACAGACTAGACGAGATCCCTCTTTAATATAAATACGTGAGTACATAATTCAGGAGAGATTCCCTTCAAATCTGTGTAATTGCATGTGAATGCTTCTTTATTCTCACGGAGTAACTTCATTAACTGTTGTGTTTCAGCATCTGTTAGGTCAGGTTTTATATTTAATGTTTTGCCAGGCTCGATTTCTACTGTTATACTTTTGGAGGAGGTGCCAGCTGATGTCTGAGGTGAATTTTCAGTTTTAAGGTTTTGCTAACATTCAGGATTCAAGATTGTAGTCAAGTGATCATATATTTCATAATTAACCGAAGAAGGTTCAGAAATAAAATTGCTAATTAATTCATCCTCGGTTGAATCTTTAAGAGTTAAAGCTTGTCCGATAGTCAAAATGGGTTGGGTCTCATCATCCTCATAATCTAACCATACAGAGTTATCATTATTAATCATAGGTGTAGCATGAGGGTAAAGAGTAAGCTGCTTGGTTTCATATCCATTAGAAATTGTCATTGAGCCTGATCTACAGCTGATGAAGGCATCTGCTGTAGCCAGCCAAGGTCTCCCTAAAATCAATGGATGACCCCCCAACTTTGTTTTAGTATATAATACAACAAAATCAGCTAGGTAGTTCCAGGATTCAACTGAAATTATCAGGTCTTCAATGACTCCTTCAGGTTTGATTGTGGAGCGGTCAGCTAGCTCTAGAATGGTTGGGGTTTCCCTAATTACATTCTTTAATTGCAATAATTGTGCGGTTTCCAGTGTCATGATATTTATTGCGGCACCTAGATCTACTAGAACTCTAGAAACAAAAGTTTTTCCAACCTGCACTGTGACCGTAGAATGACCAGGGTCACCATATTTCACAGGGGGGTTTTTACCTGTCATTAGAGCAGCTAGATCACCCATCACATGGACTGTGAGGGGATCTTTAGCTTTTATTCCAGGTTTCTTAATACAAATATCTCTAACAGTTCTAGCATAAATTGGTACATCTCTTAGTGCCTGTAAGAGTGGAATCTTAACATATAAATTCTGTAATTCTCCTAAAAGGTTAAAAGCAGGTGGCTCAAGTGTTTTGGTAAGAGCTAGACGTTCAGGAAATGGTGGCTTTGCTGTTTCAGCGGTCTTATTAGAGGATGATTCAACTATTTCAGCATTGTTATTAGATGACTTTTCTTTCCTAGTTTCTTCTTTATCAGAGTCAGAAGAAGTAATGTCATTAATAATGGGTTCAACTATCCTCCCAGAGTGTAAATGAATATCATTGCATTGCATAGGGAAAACAAGTTGGTTTTGAATATCAATTACCTGCAGAGCTTTATTGCTATTTGGGTTGGGGTTAGGTTGCACAGGCAGCTGGGGTCTCATTGTTTGATTATTCGGTGGAGCATTTGATGGTAAGGAGAGAGATTGCTGATACTGGGGAAATTGGTTTGGAAATGGAATCTGTTGAGCTGTCTAATTTGGGTTCCATTGATTAAAATAGGATTGTTGTAGAGCCCAGGGATTCCATATTGTAGGATCAACAAAAGGGGGATTTGGTTGCTGCATGGGTGGGAAATTCATTTGATTAAAGGGTGGGTATTGATTCAAGGGCGGGTAATTTATTTGAAAAGGAGGATGATTGTTCCAACGATTAAATGTCATGTTACAATTCATACCTTGTCCTCGTGGTTGCTATTGTCTCCTTTGTGTCAATAAGTACATTGCTTCAGCTTCTTCTTCAGTTGGCTGCAGTGCTGCTTTTATTCCTGGCAAAAAAGGGAATTGTTGAGTCTCATGGTCCTTCTCACAAATGGTGCAAATTGGTACCTTATCCAGTGGACATTCTCTTAACGGGTGTTTTTCTCTACATTTAGCGCAAAAAATAGCCAAAGCAGCTTCTACTTCCGCCTGCTTCTTTTTAATCTGCAAGGTATCAATTTGTGAAGCAAAAGAGCTTAACATTTCAGTTTTAAATTCTTCAAGTTACCTATTTCAACCCATGTTGCTCCTTCACTTGCTGATTTCTGGACTCTTGAGTATGTATTATCTTTGCTTTTTGATCTGCTTGTTGCTCCTCTTGAACATCTCTTACAGAGGTTGACAATCTCATCATATGATTCCTTAGATATATCTCCTTTCCCAAGCATATTCAACATATCTAAACAATCATCTCGTACTCCTTTTAACAGTATTGACTTAAGAATGTCCTTACTCATATTCGGATGATTAGATCACTGCAAATTATACTGTAGTCTTTCCACAAAGTATTCCAGATTTTCATCCTCCTTCTAAACCATCTTGAATAATTCCTCCTTCCTTTCTCTTGTTCGTTAATAGTCTTAGTATTTGGCCAATAACTTTTCTTTCATTTGATCCCAAGTTGTGATCACATGTCTTCCTAGGCTCATAAACCATCTTAATGCATTTCCTTTTAATGTTGCTGGAAATAACTTCAACTTTTGAGGATTAGTCACATAATCATAACTCCTACACAATATATCAAATTCAAACAAGAATTCATCAGGGTCTACAGATGATAAACCATGAAAATTAGGTAAAGCTGATAATGGAATGTTCTTCATAGGGGTTGCCCCTCTAGGAAGATCTTCAATAGGGAATTCTAAAGTGGAGAGGGAATTTTCCCCTCTTCCTTCTCTTCTTCCTCCACCAAAGGGTCCTTCATTATTTCCTTCCATTGGTTGTTCCCCTGTCTCACTTGCTTGGTCTTCAGCGCTTTCTGTAGGGCTTTCAATATCCTTAACAGGTTCCTCAACTTCAATATCTTCTATTGGTTCCTCAATGTCTTCCACTGACTCCTCAACTTGTTATATTGTCTCTTCGGCCCTTTCCGGTCCCAATACTTCCTCCATTTCGTAGTCTGTTTGGAGAGAGTGTTGCATCTATGGCCTCCGAAGGCTTACCTTCTGTGATGTTTCCGCTTTCGAAATAATGTCGTCAATGAAAGTTTTTCTTCCTCCTCTACCTTTTCCCCTGCCGCCTGTAGGGTTAGCTTTCCTGCGTCCTTTCATGCATCCTATACATCTAAAGGAAAGTCATTAATACTTTTAAAATCTTCAGTCACCTTCCCCGGCAACGGCGCCAAAATGTTGGTCACTTTAATTGCTTATCAATTTAAGCAGTCGAGTGCCACATAAATTGTCAACTCGGGAAAGTCTGATTATTTCAAAGGTGACTACGTACTGTATGTACTTAATTTTAAGAGTATTAAAAAGTTGTAGTATAAACGATTCACATTTTGTTAAACCTCTACTCTGTGTTACAGCAGTTATAATCTATTGCAGGATTTAAATAAGAGCAGATGATTGATTAAAGAAAATAAATCTTGAAAAAAGGAAACAATGGCTTGTCCTGTAACAAAGGATCAGGACCCTATCCCTCAGAGTAGGAACATTCAGCACTTGCCCCTGTTAATCCAGTTCACCATTACACTCTGTAAATCCTAATCACCAGTGAGGCACTCATGTACAGCATCAATCGAAAAGAAAAACAGATTCTTATCAAAAGTAAATTACCATAAGAAGCGGTGCTCGTAAATGAGGTATAAACCGAATTCACACACACAACACACAGCAGAAAGAAGATGGGTGAATCTTGTGATGAAGGTGGGCCTTGTCCTTCTCACAAGATTCCCCTGGACACAAAAACTAAGTTAAAATACTTAGAACAGAATTTTATTCATCTGTCAATATACCATATTACAAGAAAGATTCAGTCTTGTCCTTTTGCTACAATCCCTGTGTTACAGCTTGTTCATCCTCTGTCCATCCCCTCTCTAATGTAGATGTCTCCTCAGAGACATCTATTACAAAACATTTTTAGTATAATTCTAGTTCATCCCTTTGTACAAAAATAGGGAAATCAATTCCCATTAATAGAATGTTGTTACAGTAATATGGATTATGAATGTTACAACCAATGTAACAGTTTATTCAAATCGATAGGATTCCTTTGTTGTCACAATTCTGGTGCGCAAATCTCAACTATCTCCTTGAGATTCATATGTTGTCCTTACTATTTCAGCTTCGCGGTTCGTGTTGTTTCTGTTGTTTCAGCTTCGAGGTTCGTGTTGTTTTCGCTGTTTCAACTTCGAGGTTCGTGTTGTTTCCGTTGTTTCAGCAACTGCAAAATATAGTCCTGCTAGCTTTAGGCAGTTTCAACAATTGTTCAGCAACTTAATCAACTTCAAGGATCAATTATAAAGATAGCATGATTATGTGTTGAATAATTAAACATATAGTAATGAGAAGAGTTACTGTATACCTTTAGAATGATTGGGTCAACATACTAACAAAGGCTTTCAACTCTGAGTTGAAAAGGGTAATATTATGACAAAATATAGGGTCAAAAATAGACAATATGGGATCCTAACAGTCTCCACCCCTATAATGCAGCTCCTTTCGCGCTTCTGGTGGTACTGTGACATCCTCTCGTTCCACGTAGACCCATCGTTGCGCTGCTCTACAACCCGGGTAGTGTATTTTATAGTCCCACGCCTCCTTGTAGTTGCTTGGAGCACTAAGACTGTGCTACCATCCTATATTCGCCTGGCCTAGTCCCCGGTGTATGGCTTCAATCAGCTGTCATTCACCTTTCCGAGAAATGGATCTCCATTCAATTTCACAAGCTAAACTGCTCCACCATCAGTAATCACTTTGACCACATATGGCCCCAATCAATGCATCTAAAATTTTCCTAGAAACTTAGCAAACTTGTTGTCATACAATAAAACTAAATCATTTACCTCGAAGGTGTGCAGTTTGATGTGTCGATTGTCCCATGCCTTTTCGCGGTCCTTCTGAACTTGTTGATGGAATCCAGCTAAGAATCTATCTTCCTCCAGCTCTATCAGCTGCACGAGCCACTCTTCCAAGGATTTGTGGGCCTCCATTCCTGTGAATGCTGCTATGCATAGACTAGGCACAATGTATTCCATTGGCATCACAACTTCTATGCAATAGACCAGCCTGAAAGGTGTATGTCCATTCAGATTTTTACAAGTGGTTCTATAAGCCATTAGCACTGCTGGTACACGCACGTCCCAAGTGTTCCTCTACACATTGCAAACCTTTATCAGCGCATTATCCAATATCTTATTAAATACTTCCAGCATTCCATTGGCCTGAGGATGATATGGCGTGCTCTTTTGATGAGAAACTTGGAACTCTTCCGTCAGCATGTTGATTGTTTCATTGAGGAAGTGCATACCACGATCACTCATCAAAATTTCAGGAAACAAAACATGGTTAGCACATACTCAAATACAAATTTTGTTGTTGTTGCCCCTGTACAATCCTTTATAGGCTACGCCTCTACCCATCTAGTCAAATACTCGATCGTGGTGATGATGTATCGCGCACCCGTCTTCTTTCCTGGAGGTTGAATTGGTCATACAAAATCAATTGCCCACTTTTCAAATGGCTACAATGACACTTGCAGATTCAAAGGAAGCTCATCCCTCCACGATGGCCTTCAAGTCCTCTGACATGCATTGCACACCCTACAATATGCCTTGGAATCCTTATGTAATGTCAGCCGCCACAACCCAGTGCGCAAAATCTTCTACACCGTTGCTTTTCCTGCATAATGGCCTCCCACAGCTCCTCCATGAGCTTCAGCTAGGATACTGCTTCATTCAAAATCAGGCACATAGTGTCACAGTATTTCATCCAATCCAATTTCATATAAGTGACCTGCAATAACAGAAAAATCTACCACGCGCACCACCAATTCCTTCTTTTGTTGACCGGTGTACCCCTCTAGAGCCGTTCCTGTAGTTAGGAAGTGGATAATGTCTACAAAATGATTATATGTGATGTGCACCGTAAAGAGCTACATGTCAGGAAACCCTTCCTCCAAATTGGTAGCCTCCTCTCCTGTTTCAATGTGTGATAGATGATCCGGTCCTGCATTCAGTCGCCCTGGCTTCACAATTACTTCGAAATTGTACTCCTGGAACAACAGTAGCCATCTGCATATTTTCCCCCCAACACAAGTTTGTTGGCTAGGTACTTTAATGCAGAATGGTCTGTATACATCTTAAAGTGTACACCTAGCAACTAACATCTAAACTTCTAGAGTGCGTACACCATAGAAAACCCTTCGTGCTCGGTTGTCGAATACTTCTTTTCATCCTTTGACAATTTCCTTCTTGCAAAGGTGATCGGGTGATCCAATTCTCCTTCACTGGCCTGGTTCAGCATTGTCCCCAGTGCAATACGTGATGCATCCACATGCACATGAAATTCCTTCTTCCAATGTGGGAAGACTAGGATCGAGGCGGTGACCATTTTCTCCTTTAACACATCCACGCTCTATTGACATTCTTCATTCCAACATAATGTAGTGTCCTTCTTCAACAACTTTTCCATCGGTGCGTTAATCTGAGCATAACCCTTGATGAACTTTCGATAATAACTAGTATGACCTAGTGTTGCGCGCAGTTGTTTAACACTCCTTGGTGCCTCCAAGTTAATTATGACCACGATCTTAGCAGGGTCCACCATTAGTCCTTGTCTGCACACTACATGTCCTAGCAAGATTCTGAAAGGGACACAAAATAAACACTTCTTCAAGTTTAGTGTGATCTTATACCTTCGGCACGTATCCAGCATCAAGCGAAAACTAGCTACATGGAACTTTACGAGCCCAAACACCGTCTAATCATCAAAGTATACCTCCAAAAGGAATTACCGTATACTGAAAGCATCCCCAATCGGTCGTGAAGGTCATCTTACTCCTATCTTCTGGAGTGATCTTTATCTGATGATATCCAAAAAACCCATCAATAAATGAATACGCTTCTTGCCTACTAACAAAAAAGTTGGAAAGGGATCATGAACACAAGCATCATTCAGTTTCCTGAGATCTACACAAATCCTTATCTCATCCTTCTGCTTCTTTTCCTGAACTACCACAGGACTCACCCAATCGGACTCCTCCACTAGTTCAATAATACCCGCTGCCAACATCTTTTCCAACTCCAAGCAGACCTTTTCCTTGTACTTAGGATTAAGGCAATATGGCCTCTGTTTCACAGGCTTCGCATCTGGTTTCAACATTATCTTCATCACTCCTAAATTACCTATTATCCCCTTCATGTATGAAAACTTTGTGGGGAACAAATCCTAGTATTCGTGGAACAAATCAGTGACCTTATCCACTATAGCATCATCCCAGTAGTCCCGTATCTTTGCAAACTTCAGCTATGCCTCTGTTCAAATGTTCACTTGTCTAGTTTTCAACGCTGTGGTGATATATGGATTCTCTATCTATGGCCCCTCAACTTCATGGTGACCTTATGACACTAGTGTTAGTGTCAGCCTTTGAAGCCTTCCACTAGTGAACAAACATGCTCTTACAAAGTGGTCTTAGGATGTCAAAATCAGTTTTTTTCATTTCAGTGAGTCTTCAAGTAAAATTTGGTCACTAGGTATTAGGTCTAGGATTTGTTTTCACTCCATTCAAATTTTTCCAAATGTCATTCCATGTCACCATTCAACTAATTGTACCATCATTCAAAGAGTTGTCATCATCGTTTCAGGTTCCAATGAGTCATTTTACACCTTGTTTGTTCTTCAATTGTGCTCAAATAGGGCTCACTCCCCTCTCATGGGGTTTTTTTTTTTTGAACAAGGAAAAATGAATTTGGAATAAATGAGAGAGTTTATTGTCCACAATAGGCGAAGGAAGAAACACCTCCTTCACTTTTTACACAGGTGTCATGGTTTTAGAGAAATAACAAAAATACAGTTGCCACGGGAGGATTGCTGCACCTCTGGAGTTACCTTGGTAAAATCAAGATTTTTCCTAGCCTGGTTGGCCAAATGACTTTCTTAATGAGTCAAATGATAACTAGAGACAACGATCTTTCCAATGAGCTATCATGAGCTTAATTTGGAGTTCAGGAACATCTTTACAATTTGATTGTAACAGCACTTTGCATTTAGGCAGCCCCATTTTGCACATTTTGAACAGTCTTGGGAGATTTGACTTTTGACAGGGAAAATGAACTCCAAATTGAAAAATTCAAGATTATTTGGAAAGAAGACTCAATAATATGTCCAACGAGATATCCCGCGCCCAATATGGACACCAGGAAGGCCTCCAAAAGTGGTCTTCCAAAAGGAATTGTGCACCTATTGTCTGGTGTTGCACACCTATTGAGATTCTGCAGTATATTTTTACACTTGCGCTGCGCATTAAAATGGCACTACACACCTGTTGACCAGCGTTGTGTACCTATTGTGGAAGTCAGAATTGCCTCAAACCACCTCCAAGCTTCTTAAAAAACCATTTGATGCTTGTTTCAAGTCAGTACACCATTCCTCCTTGCTAAAAAAGAATTGTGCTTGGTTGCTTGAGTGTGTTTGGCTTCTTTTGGAACAAACCCTAACTAATTTCTAAACTACCTTTCATAGGCTATCAAAGGTCTTTTTTTCTCTTTTACTTCAGTTATACTTAGTTTCCCAAGTCCCATTCCCTATCCCTCAACCATCAAAGTTCATTCCCCAAAACCCCACTCTCCTTGTCAAACCCTAGCCCTATTACACTATTCCCTAACCTAATTCCCAACTCTTACAATTTCACTACACCCATTCCCTTATTGAACTATGTACCCCACATCCTAAACACTATTCACTCCCCTCATTCCCCTAAGAACCCCAAACTCCTACTCCCTCAAGTACTCACATCCCTATACACCTCACTTACCCTATAGTTTTAAAATCTCCTCATACTCATCTTGTTACCACTACAATCCTTCATTTCACATCAACTATCACTATCTAATCTGGAACAAGATTTGTAATTCAAGGGTAAAGAGGTTGAAAGCTAAGTTAAGGAGAGCCTTGAGGAACAAGAAAGAGCAAGAAAAACTCAAGATCTTGGCTGAAGCATCATTGGCCCAATAAAGCACTTAATAAGGTTGCCTCATGCCAAATTTCAAGGAATTTTGAGCATTTTTGGTCATTTATGAATTTTGGAAATTTTTACACAGGGATTTCCAATAGGTGCGCAGCGCCACTGGTGCTGCGCTTTTGATGGGGACCTCCTTTTGCAAAATGGTTTGCATTTTAGAATAAGCATGGAAAAATAAGTAAACCCAAAAATATTGAGAAGATTTGGACAAGGTCTTGGTCACCAAAAGGGCAAAAAACACCCAAAAATTACCCTCTCTACCACTTTTTTGCCACACAGGAAGCAGTCTTGGGAGAATCAACTTTTGGAGGGGCAAATGAACTCCAAATTAGAAAAATCAAATTGTTCCAAAAACGAGATAGGGAATTCTTTCCAAAGTGCAACTTGAACCTGATTTGGACACCAAGAAAGCCTCCAAAACTAGCCTTGAAATGGCGCTACACATTAAAATTTTGGCGCTGCGCATTAAACAGATTTTGCCAGTTTTGCCTAAATTTCCAGTGTTTTCCTAGTTTTCTTGGAAATCAACTTTCTCCTTATTCCTTGGTAAATGTATGCATGGTAAATGATGAAATTGATGTAAATATGGATGAAAAATACTTTATAGGGTAGATACATCAAGTTTCAAGTGGTTTTGATGATGATTGAATTAGTTTCCTAAGTTTTAGAGGCAACATGTTCCACTGCCTACTTTTGTGTTCCTAGTTTAGATATGGTTGAAACTACTCCTCTTCTCATGGTTTCGACCCCTAATAGCTAGCTGGAGAGTTTCCTTGCCTATATCATGTAGTTTTTTATTCATTTGTAAAGGTTAGACTCTTGTGGAAGCTCTAAACTCTATTGTATATCTCTACAGCAATTTGGCAAGGAATAAAACCAGGTTTCATAGCTATTTTTGTGGGATTCTTGTGACAGTGAGTTTATGTATTGTTTATTCTTTGTAATGAGTTTCTCTTATGTTTTATATGTGTCCAAATCTTTCTTTCTCTTCTAAAACTAAATGAATCAAGGTGAATAGTCAAAATACACTATTGTGCTTTGTCTCGGGAATGCATATGGTTTTCAATGTTTTCAACTATTTGAAGAGGACTCATAGTTTCTTTATGCCCTCTTCAACATATCAGTTGTCTTAAACTACCATCTCAATCCATTTTTAGTACCTAAAACCTTGTCTACATGGCCCCACAGAACATGATTGTATCCCTGAGTTGATTTTCCGGACCCAATCTGCCTTCTCCAATTGATCCAGCAACCAAACATCAAAAATCAAACAAAATACTTTTAGCTACTATACCTAGCCTAAAATATATATTCAATTTAGTCATCTCAAGTCATAATTTCAATCATCTTTACTGAGATTGACAAAGGAGAGAGCTCTCTCCCAACCTGATAGGGCTAGCTACTAGGTTAAGTGTGGTTTGTAGTTATCCTAGGATTTCCTCCCTTCAGCCTGAGGTCAATATAGGCTCTAACAACTGGGATATTAACGTTCCTTGTATCCTCCTCTTCTTCTTCAATAGTCACATTGTAGAACTCCAATGCATGGCACAGTTGGGTGGTCCAATTTGGTTGAATCAAATCGAAGGGTCCTGTGGTATTCTGAAGATCACTGCTTTGACCTCCTGCAATGCTTCAACGATGCACTCAAATCCATCCTCAAAGTTTAATTTCATTAGGAACCCCTGCCTCAAAATATTACATTCGTCTACGTCATGGCAGAGCTCTATTTCCAGGTACCAATTCATTGGTATTATGTCCAAAGTGTGATATAATAGATGCACCAACACCGATTTAGGTTCTCCTCCATACGCATCAGTTCATCTTGCTCAGTGATCGCACAGATCACTCCTCCCATTGTATTTCTCTATCAATCACACCTTTGGGCAACCAAACTACACCCTCATCATTCTTTTGTATTCGTGCCATCCATCAAAATTGTCTTTATGCATACCCCACCATCTTGCGAGTGTAGCGCACAGTGCCAAATCTAGTGCTTGGAAGCGATGCTTCTCAAGCACTTCCCTTTCAAATGCATCCAAAAATTTATCAACATTATTTAAACTATCATGATAAGGAAAACTTCTTACCTCCGATGATACACAAGACAAGGATTTAATCATCATGTTACAGTGCAGCGTAGATACTTCGTGCAATCGATTCTGTCAGTGTTCTAATTCCTCATCTGAATCTGATGTGCATTAGATTTCGCAGTCCCATGCAGTATGTCCATCAGCTATCGGATTCACCCAATATTGGTCTCGTGCTATTATTTTGTAAATCTAATCCAAATCATCATCACTTTCATAATCCCAAACCGGTTTAGTATAACACGGTCCTTCTGCAGGGTCCAAAGGTACTACTACGCGGAGCGATTTCCTCTCAAATGACATTGTTCACTTCTTCAAATTGATTACCCCATTCATTTCAATAGCCCAATTGATCCCAAGGAGCACAGGGTAGGGAATGTTGTCATCGAAAATCTCTATCTCTTCGAAATCAGTCAACGTGCTCACGCCTTCAATATCTATTGTCACTCCCTACAATCTTCCCATGGGGATAATATTTTGTTGATTTGCCATCCTCAATTGAATTGAAGACCACTACAATGTAGGTCTCCCCATTCTCTCCCATGTTTGTTTCAGCAAAACATTCGCATCTGACCCTAGATCTAGAATAACTTGGTCCATTTCATACTCTCTTATTTGTGTGGTGAGCCTCATCTCACACACTTTTCTTGCCTTATGTTTACCAATTTTCTTGACCACGCGTGGTCCCTCCAGAGAATTTTCTTTATCGGCGCATTTATTTCTCATCTCCTGTAATCCTTTCGCAACCTTGCTATCACGTAGCAACTTCATACAGGTCTCCAAAAAAGGTAGTAAGCATGGATGGGTCCATTTCTTTAGAATGCCTATCTTGGTTTCCTGAGGTAGAAGCCTCAGTGAACCTTTTCTTCGCTTCCATGAAGGTTTCTTTTGTGTGCTCTAAATCAAATCCAACCTCCTTCTCTGGAGCTTTTTGGACCCGTTCACTTTCCTTGGGATGCTTCTCCTTATCTTCACCAGTCATCATTCTTCTTCATAGTTCGATATTCAGATTAGGATCCTCTTTGCGGGTTTCAACCCTCATCATCTACAGGTTCTAGTAGGTTATTGAGGCTACAACCCCTTTTCGTGCATCTTAGCTATTAATACAGCACATTCTTCTATTGAATGGTCAAACTAACTATAGTATCGGCATGACAAGTGCATCGGGTTCGTAAATTCTCATGCATAGTGTCTTGGTCCTCCACAATTGTAGCAAATAACTTGTCCCCGACCTCTCGCAGGTCCTCCTCCGCCTCGACCTCATCCGCGCCCCTGATATCCTCCTTGCACTCCCCCAGTGCCTTGATCTGGAGGCCAATTTTATATCTACATCTGATATGCGGGCGTTCTCTCAATCATTAACTCATAACTACGAAAATTGCACTCATCGTGGCCTAGTGAATTGCAGAAGTTGCAGAAGAGTTGTTGCAGTGTCTGTACAAATTTCTGCAGCATCAATTGTCTGTCACATGTTTTCCAGCTACTTGATATATAACACACCACAACGCATGCCCCATACTTGGCTCTGCTTGAGCTTCAAGCCTTAGAGGCATCGGCCCTCCTCCTACAGCATAATTCCCGAAGACAGGGCAATGATATTTATCATGCCCCTCATTCTTACATTTCAAACACCAAACTTCTTCATGCACTTCTCGATGAGCTGCTCTATCCTTCTTCAAACTTTGGAACTCTAGGCAAAGATTCTACAACTCTGCGTGAATCTGCTAAAATCCCAAAGCAACATATTGAATCAGTGTCTCATGCAATCTCATCACAATCTCTAGGGCTTCCGCCTGGGTCCCAATATTTTGTTGTGATAAAGAAACACTTAGATGAGGCAAGAGCGAAGCCACAAACCATTCGCGGTGCTTCCCATCTGTAAGATTCATGTTAGCTTCCTGGATCTTGCATTTGAATATCTCATCCAACTCTCAGGGTGTCTCGCTAGGCTTGATCATGATATCCTTGAATCCTACAATTGATTATGCTTCAAACTTGGGTCTATTGAATTCCTAATTTAACGTAGTTTGAATGTCTCCCAGCGTAACTGTCGGATTATAAGTGCAGTACTTGATGTACCACATTATCATGTGATCCTATAAAGTAGTAACCAACATTTCTTTCTTCATCTAATCATCTGTAATGTTCTAGGCTTGCCACACAGCCTTCACAACGAACTAAAACTGGTTCGGGTTCTCATTTCCCAAGCCCTTAAAAACGGGCAAATTCATTGTATTCACCATATTAAATGGTGGTGGAGGTGGTGGCGGTGTGGGAAAAGGTATGTGATGGAGGTGAAGATGGAGGTGGTGTGGGTGGATGGGGTATTCACGGGAACCCTTGCCTTATTACCTAGACAGTGCTCTACATAGAAGACTGTGTTGCTCCTTCGTCATCACTCACAGGAGGCTCAATTAGCAGGCTATATTCAGGTCTTGTTCCCCTTCTATCTCTGAATAACTTTCCACTTCACGTAGCTCCAAACATTAAGGTAATTGCATAACCCTCTTTTAAAACAAGACCATTTTAATACAAGTATTCAAAGATCTTAAATACTTAACTCACGGTCCCTTGAAGAAGCATCACTCTGCTTTGTTGTAGTTGACCGAGGTATTGACTGTGAACTCTATCACAAATCCTCCAATGACACGATCAAGCTACTGATCAAAAACACGCGCGATCTTATCTTCAAAGGCTTCCAATCTCTGCACTAGTTCTAGGTTCTGCACTATTGGGCCTTCAAGCCTCCACCTTCCCTGACCATATGCCAATTTAGTGATCCACTCCTATAATTTGACCAAGAAGGAACAGAAGAAAATTTCATGTATCTCTATGTACAAATACCTGTCCAACCATTGTTCTTTCATCAATCGCATTTTATGTTTTCTTGTACCACGAATTTGAGGATCTTTGTATCCAACCACTCCTCAATTTCTTTCTTTGTTGGATTCCAATGATGCAACATCACACATATCTTTATGCAAATTCTACTCACGAAAATGGAATCATTTGTTGGCTTAGTGGGTCCTAACCCAGGTTCAGAGTTAAGTTTTCCAAACAAATCCCTACACTACTGGCCCTTTCAGCATCAACATACAGAGCGCGGACTGAATTCTCAATCAAAGCAGTATGGCGGGGTGATGGAACCAAGTTTCCATAGCCATAGATGAGCGTGATGTCGTTTTATGCCCAAAACCTGCCTTCGTGCAGATTGATAAGCCCTTAAGGCTTATCGATATAAATTCCTTTTATCAACCTCTAGACCTTCACAAAGGTCTACGACCGTCTTCTGTGGACCCTAAACAGGTGAATCAACTACTTACGCACCTCTATAATTACCCTTAGTACTGTATTTACCTAGATTGGATTCAGTGTATTTAACATGCATTAAGGTATTCTTCGCGTAAACATTTATTAGTACTCGTGTTCTTAAAACAATGTAAAACATGCAGAATCGCGCCTCAATACAGCATTAAATCATAAACTCATTATTCATCATAACATAAACACATTCACTCATAATATAAGTAAACAGACAAAACACCGATATTTCTAGAATAATATCTTTATTGATACTTTAGTTCTGCTTATAGATTCAAGACTATCCTACGCACTTAGCTACAGGGGTCTGCACACTCAACTGCAGACTCTACTCTAGGCCTCTGCACACACAGCTGTAAAGCCTCTCTTCTACTCTAAGACTCTTCACTCTTCACTTCTTAATGACCCATTACATTCATTGATCTCTCTACTATTATGACATAGACTCTCTAAGACTCTCCTTTTTATACAATCCCATGGTCTGCAGACCATGGGTAGATCTATTAAAGCCGGCACAACTTACATAAAAGAAGGGAGAATCCTTTTATGACACTTACTATCTACGTGCTCCACAACCACAACTTGCGAAGACTTTACACTTTACATAACAAAAAATTGGGCTTTTTGCCAAAAACTTTGGCTTTTGCCCTAAAATTGACCACAGGGGACCCTATCCCAACAAAGACTGACACTAATTTTGGCACAATGAGCTTTAACAATGTATTTCACCTCATCTTTCATGAGATGATACTTTTTTTTATGGAAAAAGAAAAATTATTTCCTGTCATACAAATACAGACTTCCCAATAAAATATCATAAATGTCCAAGGGTACAACATCAAGATCAACCTCATATACTAGTTTGGATGCAATCACAAATATAGCTCTACACTGCTTGGTTACATGTAATTTTTCTTTATCACACACCCAACCATGAGGGTAGGGTTTCACATGAGGCTTGGTCTCTAATCCTAACTTCATAACCAAGGATTCGAAAATTAAATTTTCTTGTGAACCTATTGTAGCGGCTACAACCACCCTCCAAAACTTTTCCTTCGTTTTGTTTTGGAGCCTCTCTACCAACCATCCTCAGCAGCATGTCTTTCACAGTCAA
The DNA here is from genome assembly GCA_000404065.3 of Pinus taeda. Taxonomy (NCBI): domain Eukaryota; kingdom Viridiplantae; phylum Streptophyta; class Pinopsida; order Pinales; family Pinaceae; genus Pinus; species Pinus taeda. The sequence goes on along the minus strand of APFE030784660.1, from coordinate 124,530 downwards.
GCACATCAGCTTCAGTTGTTTCATAGAGTCTTGTTAGCCTGTGCATTCAAGTTTGTTCCACCACCTTCACAAACCACTTTCTGGACTTAGTATCAATTGTTGGTTGAGCAGCTCCCTCAGGGAATTACACAATTTTGGAGGAGAAGCAACCTTCCCTCCAAAAATTGTGCAAAACACCTAGACACCCAACGGGGATCCAGAATTGTGCAATTCTTCCTAACAGTCTTCCTCCCAAAATTTACGCAATTCATCCCAGGACAACTGCTCAACCCAGAAATTTTTTAATTCTAGGCAGCAATCACCTGCTGCTCCCAAAAATTGTATACTCCCTCTCGGACAGCCAGCCTAGAAGCTAGTAGAAATTGCACAAATCCAGTCAGGCAGCCTGTTGGGCTCAGAAATTGCACAACACTATCAGACATGCTTCCTTGAGAAAATTCGACAGTCTGACCCAAGACATCTACTCAGCCCAGAAATTGTGCAATCCTGGGAGACAGTGACCTATTCCTCCCAGAAATTGCACAGTCCCTATAGGATAGCCAACTCTGCTCAACCCAGAAACTGCACATATTTTCATCCCAGGATGGCAGATCGATGCATGTGCCTTCAGGTTAACCAGTCCCCTTCGACACTGAGCAAAAATAATTTTCATATATAGACTGCTTCTCCCAAGGCATCATGCAAATGCATCCCTTAATTCAGGGATATATTTTTAGCAGTTGGAGGTTACATGCAAGGATCATTTCAGAAACCTCCCACCAAGTGTCACTTTTCCTATATTTGTGGCGTGCATGTCACAACCTTGATTTTATCAAAACTAATCAACCGGATGTTGTAGAACTCATTCATGACATCGACCTTGCAGCTGTGACATCCCATGTTGCATCTAGGAGTCGTCGACACATTCATCTCAGCTATTTCGAGGTAAGCCCGCTTTGCATTTCTTACGTTGTGTTTCTGTCACTTTTTGTGTTTCGCTTTGTGTGAGTGTTGTCTACTTGATTTTAGTGAACTCTTGATGTCATTTTAATGTATGTTAGCTTGTAGAAACATTGTTTCAATTTTCATCGGCATCTCTCTGTTGTCGCATGCATGACACTATTTTGCATAAATGGTCACCGTCACAGTGACTCCCTTCACACACATGCATGCTTTCCCATTTTTTGAATCTTTCCCTTGTTGTTTGCATGAATAATCATTCACTCTTGTTTGCACTCATCTCACTATGCATTCATACTTCTCATGCTTTCAGTCACCCGTCGTTCAGACTGGGCTGCCTTAGCCTAGACTATGCCTTGTCCAGCTAGCACTGCGCATTTCCGGAAGTGAAGGCTCTACCTTCCCTCCAGAAATTGCACAAGCCTATCCCATCACTGGCCTTAATGCTTGCATTGTGCAATTCTTGGAGGCAGTGTCCTACTGGCCCCAGAAACTACGAAATGTAGTTTGTTGGTTGCATGTCACTACTAACTGAAACTGTGCATTGTGCAGTTTTAGTCCTCAGTGGGCTAAGGTGGACTATGCACTGCGCAGTTATAGTAGTCCATCATCCTCCTGATAGCCTGGGCTGTGCCTTGCATAGTTTTGGCAGTCAGCCTCTTGACCTCCAGGCGAAAATCGCACAACCTTCACGTTCAAACACATAGGTGTGTTGCAAGTCAGTTCTTAAGTTTGTTTTGGTTTTCGACTGACATGTTGCTTGCCATGAGTGTTTTTATGTCTCCATGCATCATAGGTGTTCGTCTGTCTCTCAACAGAAAAATTACAATGGCTTCTATGAGAGCAGAGTCAAAGACACTATTAAGAATGGAACTGGGGATGTAGTCGATCAAGTTTCTATGAACTTGCCTACCCATGAAGACATCAAGTTGTTCATGTACTAGCCTATTAAGATCAATGGAAATGGCATCATAGTGAGAAGCACCATCAGCAGCAGCAGAAGGTAGCAAACTTGCACACGACGAATGCAAGAGGAAGGTTGTTGATAGAATAGAGGCAGAGAAAAGATGCAAGTTCAAAGAAGATCCACTCATGACGGAAGAATCTTTGGAGATTGAAGCTATGAGGTGACGGCGTGACATGAAGATCACATGAAGGCAGAGAACATGACAAAGAAGGAGTTGCATGTGTTGAAGAAACAACTGAAGGAAGAATAGGAGTTGTGTAAATAAGAGAATGAGTTGCAGCAGGAACAGGTACAACAAGGTGCGCAACATGCACAGACGAATGAAACTCTTCCTGTTATGGATCCATCCTAGCAGCTGGCACGGAGCAGAAAAGGTGAGCAATGTTGTTGATCGCATGCAAGGGAATTCAGCAGCATGCATGTCATTGTGTGAACGCATGCAATCCCACCCATTTGGCACACTCATTGAGGTAAAGACAAGAAACAAGTCCAACTAGAGTTGAACATGTATTTTGACAATTCGATGCGCACGACCACCAGCACATGCTTGGAGATCAGCGCAGACACTATGCATCAACATGTTGCCGGTCTGGTCACACCTAGGAATAGCATGCACATCCTATCAGACGAGTTGGGTGAAGGAGCCATAACTGTGTACTCGGATTCAATGGAGGCAAGAGTTCTCTTTCAGTATGATGTCACCATTGAGCTCACAGACACCATCATGGATGACCAAACTTGGCATCACTTCATAACCATCAACCATCACAAGGATTTCAAAGAGTTGGTCTCACCACAATGGTCTGAGTGTCAGTGATGTCTTGCATGTCTTGCTCAAGCCATTTTGTCTCACAAGGGTACATGTGCAGACTGTATGTAACGTCTTGTCAAGTGGAAGTTCAAGGGTCGATAGTTGAATGTAACAATCATAGAGTAGTTGAAGAGACATGAAGATAGATGAATGGTCATAAAGGGGAATGTCAAGGGTCAACCCACCCTTTGCTATAAATAGTCCCTCATAACTCATTGTAGAGTGTTTTGGAGAATTTGGTATCTACGGATAAATACTAATTCCATAGATAAGTAGCCATATCTAGAACAATAGTTTAAAGTATTTTTTTCTTTTCCTATAGTCAATAGATAAGATGAGAAGATGTGAAGACCTACTTGTAGTTCTAATTTCCTCTCGTCTCCTTTGTATCGATCCTGTCACTCCTTCTCGTACTTAATACGCTTGAGAAGTACCTATAAACACAACAGAAAACAAAGAATCGATCAAAGCAAAAGATATATTGAATATAAGTGAATGGAATCATATACATTTCACACATATAAGCATTATAAAACAATACAAACATATGGGAGAAAGGTTCAAACACTTTATTGAATAGAAGAAAGAATTACAACCATTGTGTCTGATTCAAAGTCGTTCCTCCAGCTTAGATCCCATCCACATCACATTGAAGGCATGAAAAACTTCTGGCATTACAATACTTGCTTCAAAGCCAATTCTCATAGCAACATTATCTCCTTACAATTCAACATAATCCAGCCCCTGATCACTTAGATGAGTGGTCAACTTATAGGGAGATGAAGGAGGTTTTGTCATAAATGGTGGCATTGAATGGCCTTCCATACTTAGAATTAGTTCCATGGAGGAAGGGATGAGAGGATAGGATGCATATTAACTCATTCCTCATCCATTTTCAAGCTCATAAGATTTGGTAAGTGAGGGAACCTTCTAGATGAGTCCAAAAGATAAGAATATTCCCCAAACCCTATGTGAATTTCGCTCAAAATTGCCCAGCATAGGTGAAAGGAAGCCTAAGTGCTCTGCAATGCACCCTTACATGGGCCTACCTATGCTGATCCCTCTAGAGGCCATTTTTGGATGTCTTCAAGTCATGAAACTATCTAGGAAGGAGGCATTCAAAAGGGTGACTTGTTTAGGGCATGTAGCAACTGATATTAGGGTTTGATGAGCCATAAAACACTGATCTAGATGATGGGATTGATTTTTCTGACTTCATGCTGCCCCCTAAAGCATGAAGTCGGAAAAATGCCAATGTTGAATGAAATGCTTTACAATGTGATGAGGAGGTATCGAAGTGGAAGATGACCTGCATCAATTACAATACATACATCATGATTTTTGAATTTTACATGAATCACTGAGGGAAGGCATACCCATGCTCCGCTTATAAACTTTCATTACATGTACATGAATAGTCATCTACAGATATAGGCCCATGATTGGAATGACTATCAATGTAAAGCCATTGTACATATGATTTAGTACTCTTGAAATCGCAACCTGGATGGATGAAACTAGATCCAAGGTCTTCTATCTCGTTCAATCGTTCGCTCAAGTATGATTCTAACCATGTGAATATGTGATCTGAAGTCTAACATGGGAAGACACCATCTGATTACCATCCAATGATGTAAACTGTTAACAGATGCGAAAGAAATCACTAATAATGATAATAATTCTCAAGGTATTGTAGTACATTCTGCATGGTGTGAATGGATGATTTGATGTCGAACACCATACAAAGTCTTTCGGATGAAGGCCATTGATGTTAACCTATCGCTGGAAGCAAGAAACCTACCATTGATGCATGCAAGCCTCAAGGTATGTTATACCTCTAAATCTCACTCTTGATGTTTGTGATGCTGCATTTATGGCCTAGGGCAACCCCTCCTTCCAGACCTGGTCCAAATACTTAAAAAATAGTGTTTTACTCCCTATACACAACATTTCCCTGAGCTAAATGCATGTGTACGTGGGTCTTTGTATACCCAACCCGCATATATGTCTTAAAACACTTTAAAAAATTAAATCTCCTTAGTTTTGGCAGCAGATCACAGGTTTTACTTGTTAATTACCTATTAGTACCCGTGGCCCAACTGTTCCCAATGAATTCCCTACTAAAAAACTACTTTGGGAGAAGTATAAAAATGCTTCAATGGGAATGCCTAAGGAGGAGAGAATAGAGAGAAAATTACTTTGCTGAGATTATCCCTGATTAGGTCTAAATATCCTTGTGCTTCCAACACTCCCACCATTACAGGAAACCCTTGTTTCCTTGAGCTTTAATGTTATTTTACTAGTTGAGATATCTTTGTATGAGTCATGGAAGGAGCCTTTTGAAGGCTTGGGGTTGGACAGATCCAAAGGATGGTTCCGCTTGGAGCCAGTGAGAGGAAGATCCAGGTGATATCATTCCTTGCTTTGTTTTAGTTATCTGCAATAAAGAAACATTTGTCTTATTCTCAAAATCAATATTCTTCATGCATATGATGTTAATGTTATGGTTTACGTATGAATAATTGTTTCAATTGTATAACTAACTACCTTTCAATATGTTATGAAGTTAATTTCTATATGATACTTGGTCCATATATTGCTATGCTTCATTGAATTGGTTGTTTTTCAAGTCTAAGGATCGAAAGGAACTTCAAGAGGGTTTGGACCCTCACTAGATCTACCCAAATGAAGGACCCCTAGGTGCACCTCTCTTCACGTAGTTTTCTTATTTAAGTATCATGGCTATGTGGAATGCTTGTTTTTTACTGTAGATAACCTCCACTCTGCTAGGGTGTTGACCCAAAACTTTAGGGGATTTAATCCTTCAACAGAATTGGCAACTCTGCTGGGGACAACAGTATTGTTATTCCTAGTTTGGGTTAATTTAAGCCAATCAGGGCTCATCCTTTGATTTTCTTGTTGTAACTAAGTTGTCTGTTCCTATGGGAACTCAGACTTTAAGTCTGAGCAGTTTCTTCAGACCCCTTTTTTTCTTTTTCTTGTGAACTGCATATACGCAGTTTTTTCAGGTTATAGAAGCGTATGTACGCAAGTTTTCCCATATGAACCCATGTATACATAGGTTTCCTTGGGCTGAATCGCATATACACGCAGCTGTGCATTGACACAGTCACGTATACCCTAATTTTCCAAAGATTTTTGCAAGTTTGGTTGTCAATCTATGTTTTTACAACAAGTTTCCAATTTCGAATTCTCTCCGATTGTGGAAAGTTTTGGTCTTGATTTGTTTTGTTGGAAGTGTCATCATTTGTGTCTAAGCACACAAGATTTCTCTCTGAGAATCTTGGCTAGTCTGGTCTTCCAGAGTAGAAAGATTGGTTTTAATCTTTGTGACAAACTTTATCTTTGTGATCTTCTTGCTTTGTGTCAAAACTGCATCTTGTGGCCATTTGCTTTTCTCGCTTTTTGAAAGTTGTTGAGTGACCTTTTTGAAAGTAGTCTTTTTTGGTCTTTTGATCATTCTCACCAAGCTCTTATTTGCTGCTTTTTGGTCATTAAGAGCATCTTGAAACACCTATTTTGTTTAGTTGTAGCCCATTTTGAGTTGATAACTTACAAAGTGTTTTTGTTGCCTATTCTTCGGTCTTAAAGTTTTCAATAGTATTTACAACACTTTGAAAAGTTGTTTTTGCTTTTGCTTTTGAAGAAAACTTCTTGAAAACTTGGTTTTTGCTTTCTTTTGCCTTGTTTTGAGGTGGTTTCTTTTTGCGAGTGAAAGTGCATTTTGTTTGTCTTGAGATTTGCTTTTAGTGTTTGGACGAAAATGAGCATTAGCAATTTATATTCTATCTAAATATTTTAAGTAGCTAATTAGAGTAGTCTTAAGTTTTTGCATCAGCATATACTCATTACATTAGCATATTTTTCGCATCTTTTAGGGCATTCATAGTTTTTGTTAGTTTTTGTGAGTGTGAAGCTTGTTAAAAGAAAAGAAAAGAGAAATTTATTGCTTTCTTAGAAGTTCCTTAGAACATGGTAGAAATTTCTTTCATCGAAGAACGAAACGAGTGCATTTGCAGATAGTTTGGTTTTTATTAATTTCTTTTGCGTCGAAAAACACCAAAACTTTCGTTTCCGCTTATCTCCTTACTTCAGAACAGCCCATTTAAAAACAAGCGCTAATTAAAATATACTATAACTTTTTTATATTTTCAATTTAGACACACCAACAAGTTTTAGGATATTTTAGGGCCCTGGATTAGGTGTGTGGAGAGAAAACTCTCCAAGGCCATTTTAAACTGTCAAACATAGAACTCTGAATAATGAGTGCAAATCCAATAGCGTTAGGGAGACTAGGAAAGCTCTAGATCTGGGAGTTAAGCAGAAGGGTTTTTGAAGATAAGGAAGATAGATACCCCCTCTCCTACTTATCAGATCTACCTCAAGACTGTTCCACCTAGCTTTTGACACGAGTTTGTAACCTTAGTTGCTAATCCTAGGGATCTACATAGCTGGCTGCGGAGGGGAATCCCGTGGCACCTGAGGTCTACATTGTATCACTCTCAGGAGTACTTCTAGAGGGCACCCTTGCAAAGGTTGGGGGCTTGCACCGGGACAGGCTATTGTTAGGAGGTCAGCATAACTTCCTCTGTTACCTTCGCTGGTAGGACTGGGCCGTCATTATCCCAGACTATCTTTGGAAGGCCCCTTACTTCACTTTCCTATATTTTGGTGTCCGGTCCTCATCACCCGGAGTGGAAATACTTGAAAGTTGTTTGACTTGCTGACATCTTTTAGGGACTTTTTAGTGTGTGCTCTATGCTCTTAGTTGGCCTAGATTTCATTTTTTCTTGAGTCTTTAATTAGATCTTAATAAAAATTCAAAGTGGTTGACCGATCGCCTAGACGGTCTCGAAGACTTCATGGTTTTTCACCACCAAGTTTAGAGCCTTCTCCTAGAAGGCGTAGAGGTAATACTTCCAATGGGTTTAGTCCCATCGCAGCTGACACATCAGGGATTGATCCTCCCCCGGGGGCATTAGTGTTCAGGATAGGCCTGGTATTCACGCAGAACTAGAGAGGAACACTCCAGTTCTTTCTCGAGTTCTCTTTCAATCAGAAGATAAAATTGAGGTAGAAGAACTCCCAGAGTCGTTAGCAGCTCCGAATTCTCCTGTACCTTATAATCATCCAGATGTATTACAATACGTTGGGACTACAATGCATAGACTGTCAAGTCTAGGTCATATTACGCACTTACCTTTGATGACCACCACTGGAAGCATGGCTTCTAACACAAGTGCTACAACCATGTAGACTCCAACATCAATACAAGGGGGAGGAACTATTTCCATCCCCTCTGCATCTTTATTTGGGTCTTTTGCTAGCACATCCTTAGTTGGGTCTACCTCCATTCCTTCTATGAGTGGAAATTCCCAAGCCAATGCATCTAGTTCTGGATTTTTCCCGTTTGGCACCCATTCACAGGGTATTAAATTAGTTCCATTTAGTGCCTCCACATCCATGATGGGTGGATCGGCTTCATTTCAGGGTTTTCCTTTTGGAAGTGGTCACATACCACATTCCAACCTGGTGATAGGATCTATGCCTTTCTCCTCTACAGGTCAAGGCAGTAATCCCTTTCAAGGTTGGAGTAATCCTGTGGTTAGTGGCATAAGAACTTGGAATCCATTTTCTGGCCAACAAGGGAATAGGAACGTACTCCACAGTTAGTTCATTTTGAAGCATTCCTCCCTTAGCCTCTACTTGGAATCCTTATCAGGGGTTATCGACTCCTTATAATGCTTTAAGAGGGAGCTTTGCTAGTTATGGAGGTGTTTCGGCTAGAGTTGGACAAACTCCGAGTTTTGTTGGACCAGAAGGGTTACCTTTTGGTTCAGCAGGTTCTACTAGTTACTTCAGGTAGCCTGGTGCCTTTCAAAATCCAGGCCAATCTTTTCAGAACTTTGGGAACTCTGCCCAATCTGGGTGGAATCCCCAAGGTACTCCTAGGCTTCCTTTTCTGGCAACGTTGAATTTGCCATATCTCACGAAATTAACAAATGATCCAATCAGATACAATCTGGTCTTGCCTCCAGTCCCAACCAAGCTCCCTTCGAACATTCCAAAGTTCGAGGGGAAGGATGGTGAAGACCCAGGCGACCATGTAACCACATTCCATTTGTGGTGCTCATCAAACTCCCTCATCGATGACTCGATTAGGTTGAGACTTTTTCAACGCACCTTAACTGGAAATGTGACCAAGTGGTATATAGAGTTGACAGGGGATATATTTTCATTGTTTACCGATTTGGCTAACATTTTCCTAAATCATTTCCAGTTGCTCGTTCATTATGATGCCGGAACTGAACTTCTAGTCAATTTCCGTCAGGATACAGCAACTCACATTTCTAATCATATTCAGGAATGGAGACAAAGAAAGAGGCTCATTAAAACCGAAATTCCTCCTGAATACCGTCTTGAATGGTTTTTGAAATCCTTACAACCTGAGATCTCTAAGGATGTCTCTCTGCCTGGAGTCTATTCTGAAGAGCAAGCTATTTTTAGGGCCCAACAGTTAGAATTGATTTTCTCTCAGTCTGGGATTCTATAGAAAATCTTGCCTGATGCTCCCAGGACTAAGGTTGATATAACCAAGTCGAAGCTAGGTCCCCACGCGGATGGTATCGTTTGATCCATAGACACCAATGCAGTGAACCTGTTGATCCAATTGCAGCAGTTATCTTTACAAACTACTCCTACCAATCATGTCACATCGTCTAACCCTTCGCCTTCTCAACCCTCTTCCGTTAATGCCATCCAATCTTCTAACCCCAAGGGAAATCAAAATTCCAATGGGAAGAAGAAACGACGAGGTAAGAAAAAGAGTTAATATGGGAAGGATGACACAAATAAACCTAGCAATAATGCTGGTGGGGGTAGAAATGAGTCTAGAAAGAAAGTCAAGTTTCCATGCAAGCTATGCAGTGGAGACCATTTAACTCATCTCTGCCCAAAAGTTCAAGATGCTCAGAACTTGTTAGGGCAGCAAGGGACTTCTAGCTCTCAAGCTGTGTTAACCAACCCTTTTCCCCAAGGGCAGCAGATGCTTGCTGGCACGAATTCAAATCCTGGTACCTCTGCAGGGGGCAACCAAGAAGGGGATAAATCATCAAATGTTTTCATGATGGGTTCCAACGTCCATGTAGCCACTCAGTCACGTGATTACGGTGAAACTGAAACATCCAAGGACAAATCTTCTCCCGGAACTACTGAACTTCATATTGAGCGACCCTCTGTCGAGACTATACCTCGGATACCGAAAGGTTCCGCTAAATGTGTGACGGGCCGCCTAGAATTCCTCCATTGTTGAGGATTTGGCTCAGAGTCCATGTGCTATGTTCAATTTATAGGTTCTCCAGTTGTGTCCAGCTCAACGAAGTGCTTTGCTTTCAGCGATAGGGGTAGTGGATCCAAATAATTTTTTAGTGCTCACTTTCGACATGCTTAATGTCAAAAAGTGACTCCCTCATCATATGGCTTTTCAAATAAAGTCTACTTACCAAAAAAATTAACATTTTTTCAAACCATTATCGATGAGGGATCTTCCATGTGCATCATGTCGATGTCATGATGGAAGGCCATTGGATTGCCTTCGGTTGTTCCTTCACCTACCCTCCTGACAGCATTTGACGCGCATTCTCATAAGGAGCATGGGATTATCCTGGCCTTTCCCACATGTGTTGGGGGAAAGGTCATTAATATTGAAGTAGAAGCCATTGATGCTAACCTAGATTACAATCTCCTCTTAGGAAGGAACTGGGTATACGAGATGGATGTCGTTGTTTCAACTCTGTTTCGTGTCATTTGCTTTCCTCATGAGGGGAAAAACTTTTAAGGTTGATCAATTGGATTATTCTCTAGCTAATCCTTGAGCAACTTTGGATAACCCTTGTCCGCCTACTCAAAATCTGGGAGTTGGGATGTATTCTTCATTAATGGGTACATTTTATTTTCCCTCTCCTATTGCTAGAATCAATGTCGTTTCATCATCCAAGGAGTCTTCACCGGAAGAGTTCTTCCGAACTCATTATCTTTCAGACCCTTGGACCTTGCCTTCACCTACAACCACATTAGATGAAGGATAAGTTGGTGGAATGGCATTTCCTATGTCTGTAGCAAAGCTTAGATATCAATCTATCATTAACTCTGCAGACAACCATTCTTCTATTTTCTTTGAGGAGGAGTTAGATGGTGATGTGACCCCAGCTTGGACCCTTGATTCTACCTCCACTATGAACTTCTTAGATACGGTTTTACCATCCAAGGAAGCAATCCTAGAAGTAATGATGGGTGTAGATCGACCTTGGGAAGACTTACACCACCGTTCATATTTTCCTCCTCCGTTGCAGGAAGTAGAATCTAGGTTCTCCAAGTTGTTTACTAGTGATGTTTGTATGGTATCAAATCCTTTGGCTCCAGCATACTTTCGTGCCGAAGGTAATATTTCGATGATTTCAAAAACAATATCTATAAACATCTCTAGGAACCCTAATGTGATCAAGAATCTCTTCATCAGATTAGAATGTTCTCCTAAAGAAATTCAAATTTACACTGACCTTTTTAAGGAGTTTCGAGATGTATTCGCTTGGTATTATGAAGAAATGCCTGGCATTGATCCATCCATAGTTCAACATGAGATCAAGTCATATGAAAACACTAAGCTGATTCATCAGAAGCTTCAGCCAGTTAATCCTAGGAAAGCAGCAGCTATTAAAGCTGAAGTAGAGAAGCTGCTCAAGGCGGGTTTTATATACCCTGTTCCTCTTATGGATTGGGTTTCCAATCGAGTCCCTGTAGATAAAAAGCAAGGAACAATCTAAGTATGCATTGACTTTAGAGACCTAAACAAAGCTTGTCCCAAAGATAATTACCCCATGCCATTTATTGATCAGATTATTGATGAATGTGTGGGTAATGAAATTTTCTCCTTCATGAATGATTTTTCCGGTTATAATCAGATCTCTATCTGTCCTAAAGATCAACATAAGATAGCTTTTATATGTCCCTAGGGTACCTTTGCATACAGAAAGATGCCTTTTGGTCTTAAAAATGCTGGAGCTACCTTCCAGCAGGCCATGTCATATGCTTTCCACGACATCAAGCATGTCATCGAAGCATACTTAGATGATTTAGTTGCTCGTTCTTGAAAGAGAATCAATCATCCTGGTAACCTTTGATTGGTTTTCGAACGTTGTCATTTTTACAAGATCTAGTTGAATCCAAATAAATGTGTTTTCACGGTTACATCAGGTTGGTTGCTAGGGTTCATTGTGTCAACTGAAGGGATTCGAGTTGATCCCTTCAAGGTAGAGGCAATAATTCAGTTGCCTCCCCTTCCTCAATTCGACAACTTCAAAGTCTTCAAGGGAAGGTTAATTTCTTAAGACGTTTTATAGCGAATTATGCCAAGATCACTAAAGGGTTTATGCGTTTGTTGTGAAAAGGAGTTCCATTCATATGGGACGACTTTCTGCAGCAATCATTCAATGCCTTGAAAAAGGGATTAGTCTCTACCCTTCTTTTGAGTCCACCGGATTATGGTAGGGATTTCGTTTTATATCTCGTCACTGCAGAATCAACCATAGGTATGGTTCTCGTTCAAGAAGATGATGCTCTCATGGAGCATGTGATTTATTACTTGAGCCGAGGCTTGGTAGGTCCTGAACTTTGCTATTCTCTTGTTGAGAAGTTGGCCTTGGCAGCTGTCCATGTTGTCTAGCAGCTCAACCATTATATCTTGCTATGCAAAACTTTTGTCTTAGCATTGATTAATCTGTTCCAATTTTTCCTCAGTAGGCAAGTGATTGGGGGCAAATATAATTGATGGATTGTTATTTTACAAGAATTCAATCTCGAGTTCTTGTCCGCCAAGTCTAAGAAATCTATAGTTTTCGCGGAGTTTTTCTGAGTTACCTTATGGAGAGGGTATTGTTTATGAGGAAAGTTTTCCTGCGAACATCTATTCCTCATCTCTTCACTAGACCCCTAGCATGGAGATATCATTTTCTATCTCCAGACTTCGAAGTTTCCCTCTAATTTCTCTAAGGATGAATGTCAAAAATTATGTCACATGGCTAAGAACTATGTCATCATTGGTGATACATTATATCGCCGAGGGGTTGATTCAATCCTTAGGTGTTGTTTAACCTTAGAGGAAGCAGAGTCAGTGCTCAATGATTGCCACAATGGAGCTTGTGGCGATCATTTTTCAGGGCTCACTACAGCCCAGCGTATCTTGCATGTCGGTTACTTTTGGCCTTCACTCTTCAAAGATTGTGTTGAAGCGGTCAAACGCTGTCACCCCTATCAAGTTTATACTCGGAAGATGCACGCACTTCCAGCTCCTCTTTTCCCCATTGTCACTGTTGGTCCTTTTACTAAGTGGAGTATTGATTTTACAACTTGTAATCCGCCTTCAACAACGAATCACAAGTACATTATCATGGCCGTAGACTACTTCACGAAGTGGTCTGAGGCCATTCCCACTTATAAAAATGATAGTGAAACAGCGGCATTGTTCCTTTTCAATCAGATTATCTCAAGGTTCGATATCCTGAGAAAGATTGTCACTGACCATGGCAATCATTTCCAGAATCAACTAATGTCTGAATTGGCTCTTAAGTTGGGTTTCCATCAGGAGAACTCATCTCCATATTATCCTCAGGCCAATGGACAGGTCGAGGCTGTGAACAAAACCCTTAAGACGATCCCGCAAAGGATGATCGACAAAAATCGGTCCAATTGGCATCTTATGTTGTATCCGGCTCTTTGGGCACACCGAACCTCGGTAAAGACTGCCACAGGTTTTACACATTTTCAGTTAGTTTACGGGCTGGAATCTATCTTTGTTGTTAAATGTGAAATTCCATCTCTTAAGCTAGTTGTTGAGCTCCTTCCAGAGACCTCTAGTCTCAAAGAGCGCCTCCTTCATTTGGAACATCTCAATGAGCAGTGTCAAGGTGCCACCATAATCAATGAGGCTCATAAGAAAAGGGTTAAAACTTAGTACGATAAAGCTATCTATCCTCGAGTCTTTTCTAACGGCGACCTTGTCTTGGTCTATGACCAAAATAAGGACGCTTTGGGGGCAGGCAAGTTCAAGCCTATGTGGTACGGTCCCTTTATAATTAAACAAGTTTTATAAAAAGGGGCATATGAGTTAGTCGATTTTGAAGGGAACAAGTTGGCGGAGCCCCAAAATGGGCTCTACCTTAAGAAGTACTTTGCTTAGTAGTTAGGCAATGGCTTCTTTGTACATTTTGTATTTTTTGTACATATCTCATCGGGCGTTTTTTGATATCAACACTTTTTGATCTGTTGTGGCAGGTGTTGATGGATGACTTGGTCTATTTTGGATTCGTCGATGGTGCTAGTCGGCACACTTGGAACCTCGCTTCCACAGCTTGGGTGATCTACTATCCAACTGGTCAATTGATGGTGTCAAGGGGAGTATGCATTGGTCCCGCATCAAATAATATGGCTAAGTATAATGTCGTCATTCATTTACTATTTGAAGCTATTTCTTATGGAATCAATTCGTTGGTAGTCTATCTTGATTCACAACTGGTAGTGTCACAGTTGAATAACATTTATCGGGTAAGAGATCCATGTTTATATCGCCAGTATTTAAGGGTGAGGTTGTTGCAAAGATCATTTACTTACATTAATTATTTGCACATTCCAAGATCTCATAATTGATTAGCAAATTCTATCACTAATCAAGCTTTAGACTGGCACATCATTCATTCATCACAATAAAATCAAGCATCAAAAAGTCAAAACTGTATATATATAGAGAGAGAGAGAGAGATATCATAAAACATCCCGAGTGTACATAAGTGTGTCCAAAATAATATACAAAAATTGGGACTCAAATGCCCATAATCATGTCCAACACATCTAATGCCCTAGCTCAAGATGAGTGGCTAAGTATGCAACTACTGCTTTGGCCACACGCCTAAGAGTTCGAACCTAGTCTCGTGGCATGCCAACCACGTGACGTTGCATGTCTATAGGGAGATCCTCTACAGCTTCCATCGATACTCGGTGATTTAATCTCACCAAGTGCCACTGAACTGTGTGTAGGAGTCACTTTGTATCAGCAACCACCTCTTCGGCACCTCGGCTGCGACATCCATGCCGTGGGAATCCATCTGGTCGTATTGGCCCAATATCTGGAACATGATCATCATATTATTCATTCGAATATTATCAAAAATATTTTTCAAGTTCATTATTATTTTTGAAAAATCATAAAATCAAAAACAGTTGTTACCTATATTGCCCCATGTCGCAGCTGGTGGTAATGCTAGATTTGGATCTCCCCAGAAGTCTAGGCTGGCATAAGGGTAATCATCCACAGCGATGATCTGCTGCTCCCACCAGGAGAAGAAATCATCATCGAAAGTTGTCTGCGGTACGTCCCCGCCTCCTAGTCGTTTCATCATATCAACCCACCTACCCATCCGTGGATCTCGTGGGCTACTGATCAGAACTGACACTCTAGGGCGTAGCGTTGGGACCCTCTCAAAAAGAAGGAGCACAGAATGGTCCCATGCCCAAAATTTTTGGTTTGGCCCTTTTTTATAGATGATAGTTGGCTCTTCAAGTTGGTGAGAAGAGGAGTATACCAATCAAATATTGTGGTGAGACAATCTACCGCCAAGTTCATGGAAAGCCATGAAGCCTGGTGTAAGGAAGCTAACCCATTCACTCTGGCTATAGTGAATAATATGATCCTCAATGATAAACTCTCCACGTGCTTGATTGGAATTTGGCTTCTAGTCTTTTCTGGATGGCCCGGGCAATATATATGCACATAGTCCTCGATAGAGAGGCTACCTCATGATCGGCCCGTAGAATGTACTACCTCTACCTTCTAGGAAAGGCCTGTGATGAAATAGATATCCTCAATCTCTATCTTTAGTGGCATTTGATCAATCATGAATGAGTCATCCTCGATGCTCCAATAGTGAATGAGCATTCTGAGAGCGAGTGTTTGCTTCATATTTGGCATTTTGAAGAACTTTAGCAAACCACATCCTCTTAAGACATCCAAGGCCTATGGATCATTCATAACCTCATCATCCACTGTGGCATGCTCCCTTTCCCTCCAAGTGACTGGCATCCTAAATAAAAAACAAGTTTGGACCGTTAGTGTTTTGTTTTGAATTTTTAACGGCATATACGCGGGTATGTTTCATACACAGTCACATCTAGGGCCTGCGTATACACAAGTTGCATATCGCCAATCCACGTGTACGCCGCGACAAAATTTTTGACATAAATTCAATGATGAAACTTGAATTAAAATTTTTAAAACCAATCACAAATGAATGCAAGACAAGTTTAATGCTTACCTAGTGATTTTGGGAATATTTGAACAGTCGAATTCGGCAAATGGCAAAGCTTGCTTCTTTTCTCCACTACTTGTGCTCTCAATTCAAATGGTAACAATGGTGAGTCAAAAAACTATTTTATAAGCTTTGAAAATGTCAAATTTTTTCAAAAACTTGATTTTTTTGTCTCATGTAACTTTTAACTTGGGAGCTTGGAATGTCGAGAATGGTTTGTTTTTCAGGACATTTTGGATGTTTTTTCGACAGTTTCGAGAAGGTTCCATGACTACTGACCCATCATGGAAGGTATTGTTTTCTCACTGCATATAGGTTATGGAAGCCATTTTTCTGTTGCATTGTGCATCCTAGCCTCCATTTGTCGATACACTTGCCATAGGGTCGATCCCATCGTGTTATGGTTAGTAAACCATCTTCACTCACCGATTTTTTAAATCATGGCATGATGGTAGAGCCATCCTTTTCATGGGTATCGTAGTTAGCACCACTGACATTTGTTGCCCATGCTGCTTCGATTTGAGTAGGCTCAAGAGTCCTCTATAGTCCTGCCGTGACTTATGCGATGAAGACTCATTCCTCTTTGCTTCTTCGCTTTGTTCTGGCCTTATACCCTAGAGGCTCCTTCATGTTGAGTTGTACTACTGCATTGCATTTTGACCATTTGCACCTTTTGGCCTTGAGTCAGCTTCACTTGGACTCATGTTTAAGCCACTTTTTGACCATGTCATCTTCAAAATCAAACTTGCAATCCCTTAGCTTCTACAACTCGGCACCTTATAACTCGTGGAAGGAACATACCTTTAAGTGTCTTTGACCAGTTTTTGCCTCTCTGCATTGAGCATAGGATTCTTCTAATCCTGGGAACTAGATCATCTATTTCATTGGCACTCATTCTTTCCACTGTACTATAGCATTCTTTTATTCTTTTCCAACTTAAAAAAAAGGCAAGAAAAATTATATATTCCAAAAAGATCCGGAACAGGACAATATTTCCATTTATCGTTGGCAGCTAGAGTCAGTCATTTCACCCTTGAACAAATCACTCAAAACAAAGTCTCCTCCATTTGGGCGGGATTTATTTTGACTTAGGTACGCCTCAACCTTGTTATTGAGTCAGTTCTCCTCCGATTGGTTATCTCTTCCAATAATATGGAGAGTTCGTTCATGCCTCCTACATGACGAACTTATACAGAGTCACCATATGTTGCCACATGGTCATCATTGTGTCATGCTTTTGTTCAAGGGAAGTTAGCCTGAGTCGGCCTCTCTACGGTGTCTCTTGACTCGTTTTTCAGTCGGCCATCACTGGTTGTCAGTGTCTAGTCTATCATTACATCAGTTATATTGGTCCTTTACTCATGCCAGTTTGAGAAGGTCTCCATTGACTTCTTGCTGGCAGGTCTTGTCCTTATCGATGATGACATCTTGCTCTAAGGATAGGCCTAGAGCTGCACCTTGGCCCTATTTTCATTATTGATAGGTCACCTTGTGCTCAACATCATCAATATCATGGGTCTTTGACTGAGTGGTTTCCCTTGTGTTCGATGTCAGCTTACATTATCACACATTGGGATTCGTGTAATACCTTGGTTTCCATTTGACCCCATTGGTGGATACCTCACCTCTGTGTCAGCTTTCATTATTGGTTGGTTTAGAGGGTTTCTATCATGTGCTAGCCACATCTTGTGTACACGGAAAACGTGCTTTGATTGGGTTACTACATCTCTTTCATCTGATTCCTTCCACATTATTGGCCTACGGGTTACACTCGTGCTAGATTGATGAAGGATGCTTTAATGCCTTCCTTCTAGCAGATCTTTCCCCATCAACTATGACTCATTGCTCTAGGGAAAAGGTCTAGGGTCCATTTGTCAGTACCTTGGGATTTGCAGTCATCAATGGAAGATCCTTCGCTATCGACAGTGGGAAACCATCATTGTCTCCTGATTGATATATTCTTACAGGTGATCGACTCCAGCTCATCTATTCGCACTTGTTAGATTGTACTGGGTACCTTGACTCCCATTATCATTATTGGTGAGTAGTCTCGCGTTTATTAACACTATACATCAATGACCAGTAATCAAATGATTTCTCACCTGGTATAATTCAGATCATTTATTCCCATTGTGTAGAAATGTACCACGGCAGTCAGTGAATACCTCGGGTCGCATCAGCATTCATTGGTTCACTTGACAGTTGCTCTTGTTGCTACTAGTTGGTACCATTCCACCTTATATGTTGCAGTCATTCATGGCGACATTCTATATGATGGCACCCAAGTTTGCAGTGTAGTACTATCTTATTCCATCATGTTCATTTGGTACTTTTGAGATCAATCTTTGATATTAGTGATTAGCTTCATCTTTTAGCATCATTAACATTCTTATATGTGATATTTAGACATGTAGTTGTTCGATCATGATCAGATGATCCATTATGTATTTCCAGTCTCCTCTACTTGTATACTTAGTGGATCCGCTTGTACTTGATATGTGGACATGCTTTACTTTCTCTAAGCATGGGTATGCCCGCCTCAGACAGTGTTTCTTTCTAATCTCGTTTTGTGGCTTGGCAGGCTAAATTCTTATGAAGTTCTTCTCTGTTTTTGACAAGTTTCCTTTCCATGCACTTAATACATTTCGGCCATCATGTACCCCTTCTAACCTCATATATTAGGGGACATCTTTTATAGCTCCAAATCTCACTCTTGATGTTTGTGATGCTGCATTTATGGCCTAGGACAACCCCTCCTTCCGGACCTGGTCCAAATACTTTAAAAATAGTGTTTTACTCCATATACGTGACATTACCATGAGTTAAATGTGTTTGTACGCGGGTTTGTGTATACCCAACCCACATATATGTCTTAAAACACTTGAAAAAATTAAATCTCCTTAATTTTAGGCGGAGATCACGGGTTTTACCTATTGATTACCTATTAGTGCCCGTAGCCAAACTATTCCCAACAAATTCCCAACTAAAAAACTACTTTGGGAGAAGTATAGAAAGGCTTCAATGGGAAGCCCTAAGGAGGAGAGAATAGAGAGAAAATTACTCTGCTGAGATTATCCCTGATCAGGTTTAAAGATCCTTGTGCTTCCAACACTCCCCCATTACAGGAAACCCTTGTTTCCTTGAGCTTTGATGTTATTTCACTAGTTGAGATATATTTGTATGAGTCATGGAAGGAGCCTTTTGAAGACTTGGGATTGGACGGATCCGGAGGACGGTTCTGCTTGGAGCCAGCGCGAGGAAGATTCAGGTGATACCATTCCTTGCTTTGTTTTAGTTATCTACAATAAGGAAACATTTGTCTTGTTCCCGAAATCAATCTTCTTCATGCATATGATGTTAATGTTATGGTTTACGTATGAATAACTGTTTCAATTGTATAACTAACTAGCTTTCAATATGTTATGAAGTTAATTTCTTTATGATACTTGGTCCATATATTGTTATGCTTCTTTGAATTGGTTATTTTTTAGGTCTAAGGATTGAAAGGAAATCCAAGAGGGTTTGCACCCTAGCTGGATCTACCCGAACGAAGGACCCCCAGGTGCACCTCTCTTCGCGTAGTTTTCTTATTTAAGTGTCATGGTTATGTGGAATGCTTGTTTTTTTACTATAGATAACCTCCGCTCTGATAGGGTGTTGACAAAAACCCTAGGGGATTTAATCCCTCAACAAAGTTCTGGAAGGATGTTTCTAAGTCAACTTCTTGGATAATGTGCTGATGTCGAAAAGAAGTGACTCATCGCAGGAGGGTCTTGATGTATCCCACATGAACGACACGAAACAAGTGTAGTTATTTTAGAGATGGAATTTGACTGACGACACAAGGTTCAGGAATGGCAATCATGAAAATGAAGATTTATGATATTGCAAAGGATTAGATTTTACTTAATGAATTCTCTTGAACATGTTGGCGACACTAAAATGAATTGGTAGCATTGACCCAAAACCAAAGTAATGGATGGTATGATAGACCATAGGTATGATAACCATTAAGTAGATAACCCAACCCAAATAGTCTGAATGAATTGGAAGCATTGAACCAAAGCCAAGTGATGGATGGTGTGATAGACCATAGGTATGATAATCGTCAAGCAGATAACCCAACCCAAATAGTCACAGACATGAAGTGAAAGTGTCATGTTCAAGAGTGACCTACTACCATAAAGTGGTTTTCCCCTTTTTCCCATTTTCCCCAGTCATTGTTGGCTAGTACCTCTTTATTTTTATCAAACTTGAGGAGGTTAACATATGCTTGTTGTATAATTCCACCCTCCAAGTGAATCCAACGTTATTTGATGTTTTAATTAGTCTAGCAAAGGTAAAACTCAGTCTTGTCTAGATGGACAAGTTTGTCGTTATTTGATGTTTTAATGAGTTTAACGACAAAGATAACTCAGTCCTTTTAATGTTTAGAGATTTTGAAAAGGGAAAAAAAAAAAGAAAACTCCACAAGTTCTTTTTCATAAATTAATCTCTCAATCCCAAAAAAGCGTAAAATAATACAAGAGAGATGTCATTTCCAATACGTTAATGAGCTGGAAAGGACAAACGCTCAGCAATCTTTTCATGTTTAGAGAGTTTGAAAAGAGCTTAATGTTGGCTTGTGTGTGCCTGACCCAGGTTCAGAGGTGATTTAACCAAGAAAATCCCGGTACTACTAGCCCTTTCGGCAACAGTCCACGGAGCGCAGATTGAGGTCTCACCCGAAGTACTCTGTGTAGGAATTTACAGGGTAAGTTCCTCAGACAAAACACCAAAGGACACCGCTCACAAACAGATCACAGATCAATACACCAGCATTGTTGACATGGTTAAAACCCTCAAAGAGGGAAACAGTCCATGGCCTGAGCCAACACGGCCACTTCAGGCAATTTATTAATAAAACAATGAAAATTTACATAAGCTTCTCTCATGAACGGTTACTCTACAAATGACCCTCCATGCTCTTTAAATAGAGATCATGGACCAATCAGGTGTTAAGCCATGGATCAAGTATCGATAATACTGAGGACAGAATGAACCATCAGATCACTACATATCATGACTGTCATATTGTAAGTTACAAAAGTACATAGTAAAGAAACACACTTTACCCAACTCTACACTAGACCAAGTTATACTTAACTATTTCCTATGTGTCGGAATATCCTAACATCCCCCCTTAAGAAAAACTTGGGATAGGATTGAAGGATGTAAATATGACACAATAGGAGAAGGAAGGAGGCACTAGAGCCTACCCCCCCTAGTGACAACTTCCTGAACTCCAACCAGAAATCGAAGTTTAGTAAACTTCGCCTCTGTGAGAGCCTTTGTAAAGATGTCTGCAACTTGATCCTCTGTTGAACAATATTGCACTTCAAGAACATGGTCGTGAATGAGCTTTCTGATGAAGTGCATGTGCAGTTCAATGTGTTTGCTGCGCTAATGTTGGACTGGATCTTTGCATAGTTGAATGGCACTTTGATTATCACACCGAAGTGTAGTCGGATGCTGCTGTGGAAAGCCAAACTCTGACAAGATCTGACGAAGCCACAAGGCTTCCATACTAGCTTCTACGGCACCACAATACTCTGCTTCTGCTGAAGAAAGAGAAATGGAACTTTGTTTCTTGCAAACCCATGTAATAGGTGTTGAACCAAGAGTGAACACATAACCTGCAGTAGACTTTCGATCATTAGGGTCACCGGCCCAATCAGAATCAGTGAAACCATCCAATAGAGGAGATGCTTCTGCACTGTAATGAAGCCCAAACTGATCTGTACCTCGAACATAACGAAGTATTCTTTTAGCTGCTTTCCAATGACTTTCATTTGGGTTTTGCATAAACCGAGCAATAAGGCCAACAACAAAGGAAAGGTCAAGACGATTATGGGTCAGATACAAAAGTTTTCCTACAAGTTGACGGTATAAGGTAGCATCAACTTCAGGGGATGTACAAGTGATTGAAAGTTTGGCTCTAGACTGAAAGGGAGAAGGGGTTGGCTTACAGTCTTCCATGTGAAAATGGCGTAGAAGATCACATGCATACTTGGATTGGGAAAGGGAAATACCTTCCTTGGATTGCAAGACTTGAAGACCAAGAAAATAATGCAAGTGTCCTAAGTCTCTCATTTCAAACTTCTTTTTAAGGCTGGACTTCACATGGTTTATAAGGTTGGGATCACTACCAGTAAGGATAAGATCATCAACATAAAGAACAAGAATGATAAGAAACTTGCTCACTTTCTTGGTGTAGACAATATTGGCAGAATGACACCTAGAAAAGCTAGTTTCTAAAAGAAAGCTATCCATTTTGGCATACCAAGCCCAAGGAGCTTGCTTGAGACCATAAAGGGATTTCTTAAGCCAACATACAAGGCTCGAGTTTGTTTGTACAAAGCCAGTAGGTTGTTCCATATAGATTTCTTCATGTAAGCCCCCATGCAAGAAGGCAGATTTAACATTTATCTGATCGACTTCCCATTTGAAAGAGGCAGCAAGGGAAAGAACAAGGCAGATAGAGTTCATTTTGGCAACAGGGGAGAAGGTTTCAGTATAGTCAATGCCTTCAACTTGTGAAGCCCTTAGCAACAAGACGAGCTTTATGTTTATCAACTTTCCCATCTGGTCCATACTTGGTTCTGTAAACCCATTTACATCTAACAAGTTTGCGTCCCTTTGGTAGAGGAACAAGATCCCATGTATCATTTGCCAACAATGAATGATATTCTTCATTCATAGCTACTTCCCAATGTGGATGGCCTGAAGCTTCTGCACAAGTGTCAGGATCATGATTTACTGGAGCTTGAGCCAGTAAAGAAGAGGCTCTTTCAAACTGAGAACGTGTACGTCGCTGATCTGTAGGATCACCGGCAAGATCACCTGCTGCATCCCGAGTAGCACAGACCCATCTTGGAAGTTAAGGATCCTGAGAAGGTGGGGGAGGATTGTCATCCTCACTTTCATCATCTGAAGAAGAAATGTTTTCAAAAGTAGAAGAGATAGGAAGAGGTGGCACATCCGCCCGACTAGGCTCGCAGGCCGATTTATTTTCATCAAATTTTACATCTCTTCTAATGATAACATTTTTGGACTTAAATGGAATAAGTCTATAACCTTTTACATCTTCAGAATATTCAACAAAAGTACATTTCTCACTCTTAGGTTCTAAAGCTTTATGCTTTTCATCTGGAATATGGGCCCATGCTTCACTTCCAAAAATACGAAAGTGACTTACATCTGGTTTAATGGAACTCCAAGCTTCTTCTGGAGTGATATTCTTTAGAACCTTAGTAGGAGTGCGATTTATTATATAATTGCACAATTAATTGCTTCGGCCCAAAAACTAAGACTGAGTCCTTTAGATTGCAGCATACAGTTAGCCATTTCCTTTAAGGTGCGATTTTTCCTTTCAGCTACACCATTTTTTTGTGGAGTGTATGGAACAGTGTGTTGCATTTGAATTCCATTTTCGGTGCAAAAGTTGATGAAGGTGTTTTTAACATATTCTCCACCATTATCAGTTCTTAGCTTAAGAATTTGATGTCCAGATTGTTTTTCAACAAAGGCTTTGAAGGCCAAAAATGTGTTAAATACTTCGCTCTTGAGTTTTTAGAAGTATACCCAAGTGCGTCTGGAGAAATCATCAATGAAAGTTAAGAAATACTTGCAGCCAGAGAATGAAGCAACAGGAAGTGGACCACATAAATCACTGTGCACAAGCTGTAAAGGGGCTGAGGCGTGCCAAGAGGCACGTTTTTCAAAACTGTCCCGATGATGTTTTCCGAGTACACATCCGGAACAAACACCGTCTCTGCAAGATACCATAGGAAGACCTGTCACCATATTTTCTTTACATAGATGCTGAAGGGAGCGATAGTTTAAGTGACCAAATCGCTCATGGCAAAGTTTGCTCACTTCATCATTATGAGCAACAAATACTGAGGGAAGATTTGATGACCCAAAGTTGTGAAACTTATACAACCTTGTGGAATCATCAGCAATACCAGTAGCTAGAATCTATTTAGGATATCTTAGATCCTTGATTACAACATCATGAGGTGAAAATTCAACAATTTTACCTTCACCTGAATGAGTTATCTGATATACAGATAGAAGGTTGCTGGATAAGGTTGGAACACATAATACATCATAAAACTGACCATTGTCTAGATGAACAGTTCCAGTCCCTAGAACATTAAGAGATCTATCATCACCAACATATATATTTTTGGTGTTACAATCATGTAAAGAAGAAAACATGGCTTTATTTTTGCCCATGTGATAAGAGGCTCCAGAATCAATGAGCCACTCATGAGAATGAGAAGAAGAAGATACATTTAATGCATAACCAGACTGAGATGATTGACAACGACATGCAGAAAGTGCCATTCCTGAAGATGAAGTTGAAGTTGAAGTAGGAGAATGCTCCACATGGATGTTATGTTTCTTCATTGCGGCTTCCAAGGCTTCCATCTTCTTAAAGCATTTAGATTCTAAGTGGCCATCTCGATTACAAAAGTTACAATGTCTATCGGTCTTCTTCCATTTGTTTTTATTGGTCTTATCATTTTGCTGAAACGATCTTTCATTTTGAGGCTGAGTTTGCCTAGGACCCTTCTTTGGTTTAGGACCATTCTTTTTAGGATATGACTTCTTAGGATTCTTTAAATTTGGTTGTTGCTGGGCAGCTAACGCTTTCTTGGAAGAGTTTCCAAGATTAAGAAGACCAAGGTGTAAGAGTTTTTCTTGTTCTCTTATTAAAGAATCACAAAAAGAGTCAGAGGAAGGGGCCTTGTAGTCTTTTCCTTGACAAATGAAAGCTTCCCTTGTAGAATGGAAGGTGGAAACAAATACAGAGTAGGCTGGTTCCAACTTAGTAAGGATGGAATAAATAAGGTTACTATCTTCTTTCTTAACCTTAACACCTTCCAAGAGATATCTAAGGGTCTTGAATTTGGACAAGAAATCTTCAATGCAAGAAAATTTATTAGGATCCAATGTAAGCAACTCATTTTCAAGTTGATGGGCTCTAATTTCATTTTTAATCCCAAAAACTTTAGTGATTTGTTCCAATGCTTCATGAGGAGTATCAAGTTCTGCAATATGGAATCTAAGATCAGGAGAAATAGACATCCATATCAAACCACGTGCTTGATCTTGTCTATTTTCTCATTTTGCAACCTTGTCTTCATCTTTTGGTTTCTTCTCTTGGCCCGTGGCTATTCTGTAGAGACCTTTACTTCTAAGTAAATCTTCCATGTAGGATACCCATTGGAAGTAGTTAGTGCTGTCAAGAATGACTTGGCATGGACTTTCCATTTAAAAAAACAGAAGCTGAAGATACTAAAACTAAGTGTTCCAATGGCTAGATCTCGAAAAATTAGGCTGTTTTAAAAAAAACGGCTCTGAAAAAGGCTTCCGGATGAAGAAGTTATGGCTTTTTGAAAAACCAATTGTTGAAGTTACCGGCAAAGTGCGCGAATGTGCGGGAATGAAAAAAAACGCCCCCACAAAATGGATATTTGAACCCAAGACCTATACTCTCTTAAAATAGCTTTGAACCAATTGAGCTATACAAAAAATTTGAGAGAGAGAGAGAGAGGGGGGGGCGGGGCCTTGGGTTGCGTGTTTGCCTTGAGAAAGCTCTTCTTTTCCTACAAAACAAAAACACAAAACCCAACACGAATATGCAAAGAAAAACGAAGCTTACGGTTCAAAGTTAGCTTTAGCTGGAAACTAAATATTTTTCTCAA
>APFE030784660.1:82424-98672 GCA_000404065.3 Pinus taeda | reverse complement strand
GGTAGATTTAACATCCATCTAATGGACTTCCCATTTGAAAGAGGCAGCAAGGGAAAGAACAAGGTGAATAGAGTTCATTTTGGTAACAAGAGAGAAGGTTTAAGTATAGTCAATGCCTTCTACTTGTGAAAAACCCTTAGCAACAAGACGATCTTTATGTTTATCAACTTTTCCATCTAGTCCATACTTGGTTCTGTAAACCCATTTGCATCTAACAAGTTTTTGACCCTTTGGTAGAGGAACAAGATCCCATGTATCATTTTCCAATAATGAATGATATTCTTCATTCATAGCTACGTCCCAATCTAGATGGCCTAAAGCTTCTGCAAAGGTTTCAAGATCATAATTAGCTGAAGCTTGAGCCAGTAAAGAAGAGGCTCTATCAAACTGAGAACGTGTACATCATTAATCTGTAGGATCACCGACAAGAGAACCTATTGCATCCCGAGTAGCACAGACCCATTTTGGAAGCTGAGGAGCTGAAGGAGGATCCTAAGAAGGTGGGGGAGGATTTTCATCCTCACTGTCATCATCTGAAGAAGATAAGGTTGGAACACATAATACATCATTAAATTGACCATTATCTATATGAACAACTCCAGTCCCTATAACACTAAGAGATCTATCGTCACCAACATATATATTTTTGGTGTTACAACCATTTAAAGAAGAAAACGTGGCTTGTTTTTGGCCATCTGATAAGAAGCTCCAGAATCAATGAGCCAATCATGAGAATTAGAAGAAGAAGATACATTTAGTGCATATCTAGACCAAGATGTTTGAAAACCACATGCAGAAAGTATTATTCCTGAAGATGAAGTTGAAGTTGAAGAGTGCTCCAAATGGATGTTATGCTTCTATATTGTTGCTTCCAAGGTTTCTATCTTCTTAAAGAATTTTGATTCTAAGTGGCCATCTCAATTACAAAAATGGCAATGTTTATCAGTCTTCTTCCCTTTGTTTTTATTTGCCTTATCATTTTGTTGAAATGATTTTTCATTTTGAGGCTGAAATTGCTTAGGATCCTTGTTTGGTTTAGGACCATTCTATTTTGGATACGACTTCTTAGGATTTTTTGAATTTGGTTGTTGCTAAGTGGCTAAGTCTTTCTTAGAAGAGTTTCCAATATTAAAAAGACCAATGTGTAAGAGTTTTTCTTGTTCTCTTATTAAAGAATCACAAAAGGAATCAAAGGAAGGGGACTTGTAGTCTTGTCCTTGAGAAATGAAGGCTTCTCTTGTAGAATGGAAGGTGGAAACAAACACAGAGTAGGCTGGTCCTAACTTAGTAAGAATGGAATAGATAAGGTTACCATCTTCTTTCTTAACCTTAACATCTTCCAAGAGAAGTCTAAGGGTCTTGAACTTGGACAAAAAATCTTCAGTGGAAGAAAATTATTGTGGTCCAATGTAAGAAACTCATTTTCTAGTTGATGGGCTCTAAGTTCATTTTTAATTCCAAAAAATTTAATGATTTGTTTCATTGCTTCATTAGGAGTATCAAGTTCTGCGATATGGAATATAAGGTCTGGAGAAATAGACATCCCTATCAACCCACGTGCTTGATCTTGCCTATTTT
Source organism: Pinus taeda (assembly GCA_000404065.3). Classification (NCBI taxonomy): domain Eukaryota; kingdom Viridiplantae; phylum Streptophyta; class Pinopsida; order Pinales; family Pinaceae; genus Pinus; species Pinus taeda. The sequence continues at coordinate 97,094 of APFE030784660.1, read as the reverse complement.
CTCATTTTGTTGCATTATCTTCATCTTTCGGTTTGGTTTCTTGGCTTGAGGCTATTTTGTAAAGACCTTTACTTCTAAGTAAATCCACAATGTAGGACCACCATTGGAAGTAGTTGGTGTTGTCAAGAATAACTTTGAATGAACTTTCCATTTTAATAGAAACTGATGCTATATATGCTAAAACTAAGTGTTCCAATGGAAATATCTCAAAAAATTAGGCTGATTCAAAAAACAATGGCTCTAAAAACGGCTTCCGGATGAAGAAGTTATGGCTTTTGGAAGAAAAGTTGTTGAATATGCCAACGAAGTGCGGGAAAGTGTAGAAATGAATGATAATGTTATATTTAAAAAAAAAAAAATCCACCCTTTTTCCAAACTTAATCTAATTAGCTCAACAAATAGAAAGACTTGTACTCAAGACCTATATCCTCATAAAGTAACTTTGGACCACATGAGCTAGTTTAAAAGGTTAGTAATTTTTGGAAAAGAGGAAGGAGATTTTTTTTTTTTGGTAGTCACCGAAGCTTTGGGGTACGTGCTTACTTGAGAAAGCTCTTTTTTCCTAAAAAATAAAAAACCGACAAAACGCAAATGAACATATAAAAAAAAAAAAAAAAAAAAAAAAAAAAAAAAAAAAAACTTATGGTTTGAAGTTAGCTCCACCCGAAAATTTTCCTCAATGTTTATGATTTTCCGAGATCACAGTAAGGCACAGCAGAAAAGAGCATACACATGAGAAAAAAAAACCTTTTTGTTTCTGATTTGCCTAGATCGCACAGAGTTGCGAGGAAAAGAGCAAACACATAAATGAAATGTGTAGATCTAGTAATAAAAAACAAAGAGATAAATAAAACGAAATAAACAAAGAGAAAATAACTAGAAACTGCAAATAAACAATGTATACCTCCAGATCTTAAAAATGACGTAGCTAGGGCTACCAAAAACCTTTTCGCATTAAACGAAAGGGTTTCCTCATTGGAACAGATGCTCCTAACACAATAGAGCAATCCTCTTAGCCTAAAATCAGTCAAAAATAGTAGATCAAGGAAATGACAGTGGGATGTTGTTCTACCGGCGTTAGATTTGGATCACCAATGGATGCAGCCCTCAAATAGCTCTGATACCATGTAGAAATTTATCGGTTAAGTTCCTCAGACAAAACACCAAAGGACACCACTCACAAATAAATCATAGATCAATACACCAGTATTGTTGACGTGGTTAAAACCCTCAAAGAGGGAAACGGTCCACGACCTGAAGCAACACGACCATTTCAGGCAATTTATTAAAAAAAGAACGAAAATTGACATAAGCTTCTCTCATGAATGGTTACTCTACAAATGACCCTCCATGCTCTTTGAATAAAGATCATGGACCAATCGGGTGTTAAGCAACAGATCAAGTATCGGTAATACTGAGGAGAAAATGAATTGTCGGATCACTACATATCATGATCGTCGAATTGTAAGTTACAAAAGTACATAGTAAAGAAACACACTTTACCTAACTCTACGCTAGACCAAGTTATACTTAAATATTTCCTATGCGTCAGAATATCCTAACAGCATGGGAGGGTGCTAGAACCAAGTTTATGCACCCTGGGGATGTCTGATGAGCTTCTGGCAGTCTGTGGTTTGACCCTGCGTGCACGTCACTTACATGCACCTATTAGTCCCTCACAACCTATGATGTTGCCTTTGCACAGCCCTACTCAGTGTGTGATCCATATTATACCCAAGTTCCTTGCTATTTAACCTGTTATTACTCGATTACTTAACTTAACTGTGTAAGACTAGTGATAATTAACAATATATCGAGCAATCATATAAGTGTGTGTGATAAACAAAATAGTTTAAATGTAAAGAATATTATACACAAGCAGATGAACCAAATTTGCAATCAACTTCTCTTTATTATTCTTTGTTCAAGGTTACAGACTCAACATTGCCCTACGCACTCAACGGCAAGGGTCCACGCACTCAGCCGCAGACTCTACTAGGCCTCTACGCACTCAGCTACAGAGCCTCTTCCTACTACTACGACCCAATACACTTAGACTCTTACTCTATGCTCTATCTTCACTTCTTAGTTGCTCTCTTTACAATTTAGAGCCTCACCCTATTTATACAATCCCATGGTCCGTGGACCATGGGTAGGCTGACATGACATTACATTACCTTACAACATTTAGGGTAGACAACCCTATGACTTAACCTATACTTCGTGCTTCGCGCCCACAATTTGCAGAGTTTTACAATACATTTAACCAAAACTTGGGCTTTGAGCCCCAAAACATGTTGTGGGGGGCTTCCATGCCCAACAGGCCCCAAACACAATCATCATGACTCATCCCTGAGTCACTTTGTTGGCGTGGTGATCTTAGCGCAGAGCCCCTAAAACTAGTCTCGTACTGCTTAGAGGTCCGTAGCGCACTGTTCTATGGTTTGTTGGACCTACTGCATGCACCCTTCCGATGCTTCTTTGTGAGAATCAAATCCTTGCCTTAGCGCGTAGAGCCTCTGCATTTGTGTGAGCTTGCCCTTGATATCTGTCGTAATGGTGAAGGCCTCATCAATCCATGGTTGAACATGCACTTTGAGAAGTGCCTCTTTCTGTCTTGTGGCATCCACCTACTCTTTCAGTGCCCTTGCTTGCTACATCTTTGCGAGCCATTGAGTGAGGACTACTGTTTGCATAGTTCCCCTTACATTGTCGTACTTCTCATGAAGCTCGCACGCCTCTATTTCCAGGCGCTGTATGTTGGGGTCCTCATGCAAGGATGTGAGGACTCTAAATGCTTGGTCCAGCATACCAGTACAGTCCTGTACTCCTCGTCCAATTTCTTCCAGCCCTATTTGGATAGCGCTAACGTGTTGCTCTCTAACTTCTAAGGGAGTGGAACAATCTGGAGATTCAACTCCAGCTGCACACACATTGTTTCCTCACAAGCGCTTTAGACTCGACTCGCCAAATAGTGGATCCGCATTTCTGTTGGTAGGTCCACGATGATGGACAACTTTGGGACTCACTGACACGCTTCATCAACTGTCTCCACTAACTGCTGGTTTTGTGACACCATTTCGTCACGCTGCAAGCTGAGTTATTCGATGTTGATCTTTTGCTCACTCATCACCTGAATCACGTGGCCCTCCCTAGCATTGAGCTCTGCTGTTATTCCATCCTGCAGTTGGTATAGTGTGTCTCGCAGAAGGACGGCCAAATTAAGTCCAAGTCCCTTGATCTTGCCAACCATGGCTCTGTCAATCTCATTCTCTACTGCTAGCGCCCCTTCTGGTAGCACTGTGGTGTTGGCCATCTTTGTGCATAGCATCTGCTCCACTGCTGATGTGCCTGTTGCACCATAGGTGGCTACAGTTCCTTCCTCTAGGGGCCACACCTATAGTTCCTGCAGCTACGCCCTTCGGGCCCCCAACACAGTCTGTTGCTCTGACATAACTTCTTAGATTGCTTCCTTGGTGACCTCGTGAACCATGTTGTTGATGTCGTAGAGGTCACCTTCCATTAACATGATTGGGTAGATGACTAATTTGGAGGCCTTGACCTTTTTCCGTGGACCCGATCTCTCTATGACACGCGACCTTTTGAGTTGGGTGGAAGTTATGCCTGGGTCCACACCTTCTTCTGCAAGGTTTATCCTCTGCTTCCTATCCTATAGAAAATTCCTATCCCTCCTCTTCCTCTGTTGTTGTGGCCCCTGTTGTCTATGTTGTTATTGCTACTTCGGCGGCCTTTGCCTGCTCCGCAGCTACTTTTGCTGCCTCGCGGATTGCCCTTACCTCTGATGCCACTTTTTCGTTGTGCCTCTTCTCGACCAACTACGTAACATGTAACTTGGCCTCATCCTTTCTTTTCTATGCTGCTTTCCTATCCAGCTTCGCCAAATCCTGGGCGCACCGCTCGGGAGGCCATGATTCTAACATTGTAAAAATTGCATCATCAGTGGTGATGAAGGGCAGCTTGGTCCACTACTGCATCGGATCCTTTTGTGCCTTGATGTAAATATTATGCATGTCCACCCTGAAGTTTGCAAAGCTCCACAGACTATTGTGCACGATGGGGGACAGGCCCGGCCTTCTATTAATCCACATCCATATGCTCGCCTCCATTAGCATCCAGAAGATCTTCGTATCATGAATCCGCTTCACGTACTTGCTAGCCCAGAGTGACGCATACTTTGCGGCCTCTAGTAAGTCACGCTCAATGCTTGGGAGCTAACTGTCCTCTGGCAGTTCTCCCGCTACCAGCAAAATGGACAAGAGAAACCAAGCGTAGTGGAAGTTCTTACCCTGCTCCTGGGCTTCCTTGCAATTGATCAAGAATTCCTCGCAGAGGAACTCAGCCCAATTGAATTGGACCCCCTTTGCACATTGTTTGGCCAATACAGCTACCAGCACTGGTACTTCATCGCCACGTCATTTTCTCATTACCTTCCTGGCCAGGAGTTGGGTGGCTACATGCACCCCTTTATCTTTGATGTTGTTGATTGTGTAACCCCTATTTTTCTTCTCAAGCTTATATTTTTTCTTCAGGGCTTCCACACAAGACAAATCACCGCTTTTTCCTACTATCACCGCGGGGTCCTTTCCCTCATAAGGAAGCCTAGAAATTATGTGGATGAGATCTGTTGTGATGGGAATAGGCTCCTCTAGCCATAAGTACAAATCATGCACCAAGAAAAGCAGCTTCCTAATGACGAAAATAATGATGGGTGCATGGTGAAAGTGTGGTATCCACATCAAATGAAGCAATCTGGCCTTCTCCACACCACGCAACCATTTTTGTGGCTCTAACTAGCCCCTCTATACTCTGCTTCATGAGGCTCTTCGTCTCTAAGTGTGGGAACTTATCGCTATCTTCCAGGTTCCAATATTCAAACTTCATTGTGGGCACGTATCCCAAGTGTGACCCTTCAAACACAATTCCATCAAGGAGGAGCGGGGTCTGGAGTGTGCTCTTTGTGGCATCTAGATCCTTTGTATCTTGGTTCTCCCTTTTTGCGAAGGGACGTACTCGGGAAATTTCACTGCAAAGCGCGCCAGTTGGATATCCTCTTCCATGTCCTCTTCTTCCTCTATCTCATCGATGAGAGCTTGTAGGTCCTCCTTCTCGTCATCTCCCTCAATGGTGACAGCCTTGCCATTTTCTTCCATTAAGAGCTTACCGAACAGTGGATTCCTCAAGGACATGCAGACTGGTCCTACTACCTGCTTATATTTCTTGGGTCTCGACATCCGAGGCGATTTCAAGATTTTTGACGTGACCTCAGTATCTTCGGGAACATCGTGTACTGTGGGGTTCTACAAGACCTCATCATTAGTTCCTTCTACAAAGCCCAAACCTCTCCTGGTAGTCGTCATCTTGTTTGAACTATATGTCGTCTTTTGCAAACTTAGGGGCTTGAATATCACTCGACGCTCAACACTCAGTTCTTTGATCAACTACTCAAATCTCAAGTGAACAATTTTTGTCTCGTGGCTAGCCCCAGGAGTTTTATAGTGCCATTTGAATTCAAATTCGACCGTTCCCCCCAATTCTAGGCCATCAAGGCTTTCTTGGTAGCAGATTGTCCCAAATCTTGCCCTTAATTCATGTCTTAAATGCCCACCACCCGCTCCCTTTCTCCTTAAATCAGACATCCCGTCATGAATAGTGACACCAACAATCACTTCCCAGCCCACCTGCGCGGTATCACAACCCCCCAAGTGTGGGCACGAACCTTGTGACATTCTGATTCCGCTCGCACCTCCCTTATTGTGCAGCTCCCAAATAGACTCTTTTATAGTCATGTTCTCTCTTTCAACTGTCTGGAGCGTTGAGACTATGCTCCATACGACTAGTCAGGTGGTCACACCACTTGTGTGACACTTCAACTTGCCTTCCATTATAGTCCATGAAAACTCCTCAATTGCCCTTGTGACAGTCCGCGTCGTGCATTCTACCGTACGTATTGCGCTACCCTGGTTACTGCATTTGGTGAGGTGTGGTCGTAGCCATGGTAGTGTTGTGCTATACAACAACCCCCCTATTTCAACTTTTTAATCTTAGTCAAAAGATGATAAATAAGAAATAGGTCCCCTTTAGGATATAAAAAGAAATAAAACTTTTTGAGTAAAAATAGATTTTCCATACTTTTCATATAAAAGTTGCTTTATGAGTGTCTGGAACCACTCATCGCAAATCACAATTGCTTAAGACCAATCAACATCCATTTGAAAAGTTGCGATGCGATCAAAGTCATCACAAAGTTTTAAATTGAAATGATCCATTTATAAACATGAAATGTGATATAACTATTCCATTTTGCATATCGTTAATCCTAAGATATAGGTTATGGCATTTCATTGAAACCTTGCGATGCGATAAGGCTATCATGATCGCATATCGCCAATCCATAGGAAAACATTGAAACCACTACGTTGAAACTTTGTGAGGAAAAGCGATATAACTATCGCGATCGCATATTACATATCACACTCCCAATAGAAGCAAGTAATATATACTATGGAGACTCACGATATAGTGTTAAATCAATTATAAAGGAAAAACATGATTTGCCAAGTTTGAAAAGGAACCTGCCAACTCTACATGCCAGCTCATCACTCATCGCAATCGCAACAATACAAATAATTCTTTGGAACATAGCACTTGTAACTCCCGATTTGTGATATGAGATGGCTCTACAAGTATTAAAATAATACAATCGCTAATCGCAAAATCGCAAAGTTATGGCACCTGTTCTAAAAGGACCATTGGAAAACTTGCAATGTGATATATATCAATTCGGCATTAAAGTTTCACATCATGAGGTTATGGTAAATCATTAAGAGGCCGTTATGGTTACAATCCTTTAAGGATTTCATCCTTTGTGACTATGTACTATATGAGATCTTTTTCATATAATGTGCATATACTGATTTTAGTTTGTAATTAGTTGTAGTGGCTACTCTCAAAGTTTTTCGCCTATCATGCTCCTCTTTCTCATTTTGCAGTGTAAAACCATAATCATGCAATCAGTCAAGATGCTTAAGAAAGCTCAAAATACAAAGGCTCCCCTTACAGTGTGGTGTGGTGTACAACAACCCCCCATTTCATACAAATTTTTATACAAAATCTGAATATGAAACGGGTCCCTCAAAAAATAAACTTAGTTAGATGTGTGAATAAAATGGTATGTACCTCATCATAAAGAAAATCCTTGTTAAAAGCCCCCGATATAATTAAATCATTTTATACAACCTTTAAAATAAGAAATAAAGTGTTCCTTTATAATATTAAAAAAATCATTCTATATTGTGATAAAGCGATCAAAGATCGCATATCGCAATATTGAAGGAAATACACAAAAAACAACAGCACCCAATCCTCTAATCCGAAAAGGTAATCGCTATCAGAAAATCAGGGAAAACAAATGCAAATGCACAATAAAGTGAAGCCCCTGAATTCCTCCGATGCAATAAAGCTAATCAGCAATCGGCAACTCGGCCGTGTCAATAATAAAGGGACCTATGAAGAAGCCTAATCAATTCCTCCGACGCGATAAAGCTAACCACAATCAGCGATTGACACTAGGTGGAGTCACATGATAAAGATATAAAGAACCATGCCAAATCCTGACTGCAATCTATTAATTGGGCGCACATCTCAAAAATCAAAAATACATTAAGAAAGTCTACATGCATTATGTTGTATCACCTTTCAGTGATCAGAGATTTTTAAAGTAACTCTTAAAATCCTTCCCTTTGACACTCCCAATCACCGATCAGCAATTTATCGCTGATCGCCGATCAATCAAATCTAAGGCACGCTTGAAACAATCATTTAGCATATGGCCAACGTGATGGGCATTTATGATGATATTCACCATGATTGACAGTTTAAACGGCTATTCAATATTGCAGTTAAGGATAAATCTTTCAAAGGATTTCATCCATGGTAATCCTTAACTATATTGTATTTTATGCCAATCGATGTAATTCTATTCATTATCATATTGGCTTGCAACAGCATCTTCTCTGTATCAATGTTTGTGTGGAATTCTTCCGAAACCAGAGAACTAGAGAAAATGGGTAAGAAATCAAAGAAGTCCGCAACAGCAGCTTCTACAGCAGTGGCTCATCCAGTCAAAGATCCTGGACCAAGCAAGAAAGGATTAATCTCAGATACGACGTGCCTTGGTCTAGGAAACACAAGATGGGAGAGCATTTAAAATATGATAGAAGCTGAGGACCATGAGGAATTATCAGAGGAAGCCACAGCCGATTCTACTAACAAATCGGAAGGAACTCTTAAAGAATTGGCTTGTTCCTATATGCACAGAATAGCAACGCAAACTAAAATCCTGCCATATACGGACATAGTGAGATGGGTGGTGGAGAAAATTTCAGTCTCGGACAGAACCTTTTGCATAGCTGATGGGAGGATATTTTGTTCATTTTAGCTTGAGGATCTCATGAAAATGTACCGCTTACCTCGACCTAAAAAATGATACAACAAGGCGTTCTTGGAGGCGTTTACAAAGGAGAACGATTCAGAGTCAACCCCGATAAAGCAATGGAGACATTTCCCCAAAAAGCACAAGCACGAGTCATCGGGTAAGTATTCTGTTGACTCTTTGGCTTCTCCTTATTGTTATGTCGGGGCTATGATGTGTAGGATGTGGGGAATACATGATACGGCCAAATTCACCATAGAAATAGTTCCCCTAATGGAAGCTGCAATCAATGGTTATGTGATGGATTGGGCTAATATCTTGTCTGATAAACTAGCCACAGCAATTTTAGAGTACAAGACAAATGCGCATAAAACTTCCTGGATTATTCCCCTGTTCTATTACAGTGCTTATATAATGGATACCATTTGCTTTAATTCTGAATATCCAGTACTTGGGTGGAAATGGAATCCTCAAGACCCGAATCCAATCCATATTTACCACCAGCAGTTATGGAAGGCGAATTACAAAAATCATTTGTATAAATTTGCAATGGTTTTATTCTCCCTGTATATGATTCTATTTTTAATAAACCTACTCCAAGGATATCCCCGGAAGCAGAAGTTGATTTAACAGCAGTAGGCAGTTAGTTCGGGGATGAGAAATTTACTTACATAAGGCTTTTTGGTAGCCTTACTAAACCCCATGTTCTTCCCTTGTATGTGCCTGATAAATTGTTAGCTCGGGAATTGGCCTACCAAATAACAGTAGAAGGGACATCCAGAACCCTTAAGGATTCAAAGAAGCACATTTGGCCAAACTTCCCTTTACAGTGTGTCATTTTCACTCTGCATGACTATAAGCATGCAGAGAAGGAGACAGAAAAGATCCTAATGCTAAATTTGGCCATAATTCCTAACAGGCCATATGATCCAAGACAATTTGCTTATAATGTCATGTCTCAAGCCAAACTTGCTAAGTTTTATCATAAAGCCGATGAATTCGATGATCTATTTTCATCAGCTAAATCATTATTTCAAGTTAAAATATTGGCCAGGATGACATATCAAGATGAAGGACTGGAAACGTTTAATATGCTTAGAGGACAAAGGTTGCAAACCCTGCCTCTAGACCTATTAGCCACAACCATGACAGTCCAGTCAAGTGAAACTGAACAGCAAGTTGTTGATAAAGCCCCTGTAGTAGAAGAATTTCTGAGAAAGAAAAAACACCAAGCAGGAGCAAGAACAAGAAAAGGGCGGTGAACATATTGATTCAGATGTTCATATTAATCCCAAACTGCTCAAAGAATGGCAACAGTTTGACTCAATTATCAGCAATACTGAGAGCTTGCAGAGATTTAGTACACCCAAAGTAACAACTGGATAGAAGACAGCAACTAATACAGTTCCAACTGAAGGAACTAGCGGCCCATCCATGACCCAAACAGATGTTGAAATGATTCCAAAAAACCCTTCCGATGAGATTGTTCTACGAGTAGAAGAAATACCACCCTTAGATGTCTTCTACATCCCTAAGCATAGGGTTGTAATAAAGAGACAAAGGAAAAAGAAAAAACTTGATCAATCTTCTCTTTTACCTACACAGATGGAGATAAATAATGTGGTATGGAGAGAGGAAGTCAACCCTTCCAAAGATCTTACTAAACTCTCTCAGTATGCCAGGGCATATACAGCAGCTACTATGGACAATGCATCGGAAGTCAGCAATTTTCTTAAAGAAAAGGATCAAACAATCATCTCACTGGAAATATAGGTACAGGAAAGACAGCAAAGAATAGAGCAGTTAGAGCAGCAGTTAGCAGCACAGAAGCAATCAAACAAGAAATTAAATGAGCAATTACTCAAAGAGAAACAGAGGATAGACCAACATGTAGTTCAAAAGAAAAAAGAGTTGTCTCAAGAATTGAACAAGCTAAAGACAATGAATGAACAATTGAGCAAATCGAAAGATGAACAGATTGCTCAATTGTCATTACAAATAGAAAGGTTCAAGGAATTTCCTTAGATAGAGAAATTCAAATCAGAGGCTCTCCAAATAACTAAAGCATTATCTACTCAATTTAACTTGCTATGTAATAATATTTCTCTTCTTCCTCCCTTCTGTGAGATTTCCTCATCCATGATTGATAAGTCAGTTGAAGACAAATAAAAGCTGGAGCATACAAATGAAACACTAACAGGTTTTCTTTCCTGGGAAGAAACCAAGGAAGGGAAAGCTGCAAATCTGCCTCAAATTCTGGAATCACATAAGGAAATTATGTTCCTTGAGTGGCAAACTCAATTGGTGAAGGCAGAAAGGGCAACATCGAGATGTAGATCGGCAACTGGTAATTTAGTGTAATTGATTAATAATACTCTTTATTTGTCAAATTTAATTTCAGAATGTACCACAGGAAAATTACCATCAGTCAAAGCATTGGAGCAGACATGGAAGGAGGCGCTGGAAAATAGGCAGAGATTAATCGCTAGCATCCAAACATTAACATGGGAAACCTTTTGGTTCTTCCTTGTGAAACCATACAGTCAAAGGACAACAATCAAATGCCTGACCAATGCAATCGGTTACATGATTCCTGAAATTACTGATGCCACCTATACTACCTAGTTGCATTCACGTATGAGTCATCCTCCAGAGCTGCAGCTGATGCTCGCCATATGTCAGCTCAAGCCAAAAGATAGTCAGCCAAAACAATGAACCATCCTTACCGACTACAAGCATATCTATTTCGGGGAGATTTTCATGTATTTGTGATTCGGTTACACTAGTTCATAGCATTTTTATTTCATAGTTAGTTAGTTTAGATAGTATTTATAGACCCTTTCATGTTTTTAGAAAGGGTCTTAAAAATTTTGTATGAAGACTTGGATTGGAATTTGCACTACTGTGCTTCCAATATATATTTTTTATGAAACTGGACCTGAATTCTAAGCTTTTAATGAAGAGTACTTTTGTCTGATATGCACTACTGCTTCCTATGAGAGTATTTCGAAGTTAAAGAGCGGGATCCAAATGCAAATTCATGTTGGAAGGATTCAAACACATATGGTACTATTATCTATGTCTTGCTTCATTTTTTTATGTGAACTGGCATTCATTCATTTTTTCTATTATTGATGTATGTATAAAGTTCTTAAAGCAATTTCTTTTACTTATCACTATTGAATGTTCAAGAATTGTTATTTTTCATCTACATATGCGTCAATGATATATAAATATCAGTGCAATAATGTTTTAATTATTACTTTGTTCAACTATTTGAACAAAGTAATTATCATATGAATGAATATTTTTGTTTAAAAGTAAAGTCATCTATATGCTTACTTTTTTATAAGAACCATTAAGAGTTGCACTAAAACAGAGATTTCCCGGGATAGATTAGTTAATTACATTATTGCATTTTAGAATAAATCTTTCAACATTTTCCATTAGATATAAGTAAATTAGACACTTATTCATCCCATTCATAAATCATTGGGAAATTGGTCCCATTATATCTAGTCGGAGCCACCACACCAAACGGAAAAGGCGTTGCCTTTAAGGTCCAAACCGGGTAGTTTTCCCCAATGTTGATGCAGCGATTTTTGAGGCATCAACATTTTTGGCACTAGAAGGAGGGCATGAACTGTGAATGGTGATCAATCCCAAATCTACAACCCATTCCGAGAGTAAATCTCCCTCCACCTCACCTCCGACTTCACCCTTGCAGGCTGGAACCCCAGTTTCCAAGTGAGAAGTAGAAGAAACAACAGCAACTACTCAACCCCAAAATAGTTCAGATAAATTAACTCCAGAATCTCCTGAAGTACAGTCTCTAATCCATAAACTTCAAGGATTCTCAATATCTCCACAGAAATTTGAGGTATCTCAAGGCAATGTAACTTCACAATTAATTTCTTCTCACCCTCTCACCAAAATTCAAAGTGAAAAGCTTGGTATTGAACCTACTAAGTTACCTTTGCCTAAAAGAAAACAGGCAAGGAAAACAACTGAAGGATCTGATAGTGAAACTTTCTCATCATCATTATCCATTTCATCTTCTCCAATGCGAAGTCAACCATCCACTCCTCCACTCCAGGTTGTTGTTCAATAGAGAACTAGAACTTCAACATATGTTTCTCAACCTCCTCAACTACAATATCTGCTCCTTTCCAATCATCTAGAACTTCATCAGTGCTGTCATCTAGTAGTAGTTTGACAATGGCACAAAATCCATGGAATAATCCTGCTGCGGTCACTATGCCTACACCATTACACACATTGCCAGCTCATCCTCAAAAATGGTTGCCTAAATTTAATCCAGATGATGGCATACAGGCAGATGAGCACATTAACAACTTTATGTTTTCAATAAATTTAAAAGGAGTTACAAAGGAAGATGTGGTTGTTAGGCTTTTCCCTTATACCTTACAAGGATCAGTTGGGTCTTGGTACTTTTCATTGCCATCAGGATCCATTACCAGTTGGAATATTTTTCAGGAACAGTTCGTGACTAAATATGGTGATGACAAATCTCTAGTAACGTTAATTAATGATCTTTCAAATCTTAGGATAGAGTCTAAAGAACCTATAAAAGAGTTCAATTCACGGTTCAATAAACTCTTGAATAAGATTCTGACTGCCTCTAAACCTAGTGAGCAAGTTAGAAGCGAATGGTATATAACAGCTTTACCCTCAAATATAGCTATCTTTGTAGATAGAGCTGCAAAACCAACTCTAGCAAAAAATATGAAAGAGACCCTTGCTGTAGAGAAACGCATCATTGCCTTAGAAAATAAAGTTGCTCTTGAAGAAAGAAAATAAAAAAGGGTCTCCTTCAAAGATCATTCAAAAAAGAAAGTGGCTAAAGATCCCTACGATATGGAAGATCTCCAAAAAGTTTTCAAAACTATGTCAAATGAAATGATAGAAATCAAGAAGCAAGTAGCTGAAACTTCAACAAAAAGGCCATTTAGAAACTTTAAGAAACCTGAATCAAAGCCTCCAAATCCTATATCCAATGCAATATCAAACCCGAAGAAAATGAAGAAGAAGAGACAATCCTATCATCTAAAGAAACTAAGGAAGAGGTAATTGTAGAATGTCATGGGATGTGGGACTTTATCCTACCTAATTTTGATACAGAAAATTAACAGGAAGCTTTCCTTGTAACTACCAGGAGTAAGGGTACTCCTGAACCTGTTCAAATAACTCAAAAGAAAAGGAATACGAGCACCACTACTAAAGAGCGATACCTTCTCAAAATCAGCCATCAGCTTCAAATCCATCTTCAACATCTAAAACATTAGTAGTTACAAACCCTATGGATTACAACATTATTGAAGATATGAAGAAAACAAAGGTAAATATCACAATGTTTGAGCTTAGTAAACTCAAACATCAACAAAAATTGCTACTTAAGGAGTTAGATGCAGTACCTTCTTCTCCTCTTCCAAATGATGTATTGTCTAAAGCTGCTAATGAAACAGGTAAACCACCTCCTGGTAGGGTAGAAGCTATTGATGTTGTTTTAATCAGAGATAGATCAAATTCCCATACTCCTCTTTTTCTCTTGACTTACGAGATTTATAATAGAAATCTGCACAATTGCTTGATAGACTCAGGGACTTCTTCGAATATAATGTCAGCCTCAGTTTGTTCTAAACTGAATAATGAACCCCAAAAGTTTGAAATACGTATTGTCCATTTGGATAGAACTAAGCTCCAAGTATTAGGAGAAATCAATTTAGTTACCATCAAATTATCAGCTGACCCAAGAGTTGTTCAGAGAATTGATATCTTAATCGTTGATATTCTTGAGTTTTATGGTTTAGTTTTAAGTAGAGAATAGTCTGAGAAACTTCATGGTTACATTTCCATCGATTGGTCACACATGTGGCTACCCTATAAAGGAAAGCCAAATCAGATGAAGATTGATCGGGAGAAACATATGACTCATATTGTTACTGAGTTTGAGCAAGAAAACCAGCCAATAGCATTCAACAATAACATTCTGGGCAACTATTCATTTGAATCATTCTTTGGAAATTTTACTGCTCAATCACCACCTTTCTCAGTCAATAGTTTCACATCTCAAATTGAAAATTGTTAAACATACATGGGGAGCGAGAGAAATATAAAAGATAAAACATGCAATTCAATTTTTATTCACAAATGATACACATTTATAGTACATGTGGTGACTGTTGGGATTCACATCC
>APFE030784660.1:10370-20986 GCA_000404065.3 Pinus taeda | reverse complement strand
TTCCATTTGCTTGCAATGACTCAAGATAATTGGAGTAAGTAGGATAAAGTGCCTTGAGAAAAGTGATAAGAGGAATATCCAATTCAACCTTAGTAGATTTGATATCATGCATTATAAACTTTACTTCAAATGCAAGAGCAAGAGGATCATTATTTTGTAGTTCAAGAGTGAAGAGTTTAATCATTAGTTGAACAACTTCAAGTGCAGAATGTGAGTCATAGATTTCTTTCAGCCTTTGTAACGCTTCAAAGGTAATTGAATATGACGAAATATGGAAACTCACCTCTTCATTTACAGATGTTGCGATTAATTCATAAGCTTTGTTGTTCTTGTTTTCCCAAATGGCAAGCTCTTTGTTTGAGGTAGGTTGTACTGGGTCATTGTCTCCGTCTCCAACACACACTCCTTTCCACAACTCATTGAAAATGAGGGTGTTTTTTGTCATCCAGGACCATTCAGGATAGTTCTTCTTGCCAGTGAGAACTATTCCCACCATGGATATGATTGAATGCATTTTGTAAAAAAATAGTTTTTCTTATAGAAAAATACTTCTGCCAATATACAGTAAAAAATGTACTCAAAAGGGTATTCTCAAAGGGCATTATCGTCCACTAAAACTTCTAACACAAGGTTTTCATGTACCCATTGAATCACGGCCATCAGAACTTCAATACATAGAGAAAAAATGACCTTCAAAATGTACACGACCACCAATAAAAAAAATTGAATGCATACGTAGCATACAAGTCCAATTCTTCATACCATATGGCCTCCTTTTAAAAGAGCTCAACACATCATGGACGTTCTGCCTCAACCAAACATTCTGCCATATAAATATAGGATTATATAATAAAATGTTACTGAATGTTGTGCTGCTTTCACAATGTTAATACCTTCTCTGCTCTGACTGCGAACTACATATTGCCACTAGCATTGTGTACTGTCAAAATTCAATAAAACAATTATGCTATTTCTACAATTAAAAATGCTTGCTGAGAAAATTATCTTGGAATTATTGGATGTGTCCTCAGGCCAGCGTTCAAATGTCAGCTTTCAAACACCCCTACCATGTCAACAGAACCATGTCAGGCTAGCGAAACAAACGCCCATGGAGGCACAAACGAGCCCAAAAATCACCGATAGGATTTACTCCAATACTATGAGACCATGGCTTTGATACCATGGTTGTGCAGAGACCTGATGTCTCAGAAGAGGAGTGCCTCACCCAAACTCAGAGATACAAGGAGATAATTGTTGTTGGAGGTGGCATGGGTGTTGAGGTATTCAATCGAGGTATGATTCCACTAGCATATGCTATAAAGGAAAAATCTGTCAGGTAAATAAAACACATATTTGGACGGGATCTACCTACTATTCACATACTTCCCAAGCCAGAGTCCATACCAGAACTTGAAAAGAAGCTCAGAAGAGATGACGATGTTATCCGTTCATCGGATTTCAAGGTGAATGCAAGGAAATATTAGTTTCTCTTTGTATATGTTTCATGCGGCTTCTATCGTGGCACCTGTGAGGAGTGCAACAGTGTTAAGCTTTAACAGTGATGGTGTTAGAAGCTCATCACCTCCTCCTCAACAGAAAAGGAGGCAATGGTTAGAATGCCAGCTCTCACGGAATATGAATAGAGCACAGGTAAAGGAATATGAATACCATGTGAATATGGCAGCGTAACAGTAGCAGGCTTGGAAGATGGTGTGGGTAGGCTTGACAGAAAAGGTCAGACACCTGACACCAACAATTATATTGGCAGCGAATTTATAAAATGTTTATGGACAGAGAGTGCAGGTATGGCAGACAGAACGCAGGCAGTGTTGGATAGGCATACAGACACTCAATCACTAAATTATATGGGGAGTAATGGAACAGACCAGGAGTTACAAAGACATAAAGGCTAAAAAAAGGAGCTAGCTCTGATACCATGTTAGGCTAGGCAGTAACTCCATTAAGCAAAAACTGATTCGTATTATTCATTCAATCAGGTAGGTCTGTTATATACATGAGGGAGAGACTGTTCAGTTCATCTCCCGATGACTGTTCACATTTCTCATTTATTTATTTACATATATTTACTCAATCACAAGGATTAGGTGTCAACAAATATTAATAATAAAAAGTTACTCTTTTCATGTAGTGAAAAATTGGAATTTTGGTAATCACATTTGAATATTTTTATTACATTAAATATGATTTTGAAGGCATCTTAGTTCCATAATACAAAATTTGAACTTGTACATTTCCATTAAATTTTAAAGAGGATAGAAATCCTAAGAGATAGAAATATCTAGAACTGATTTTTTTAAGCTTTTATCGAGTTTATTCAAATGTTTGAAAGAGTGGTTTTCTTTTATATACTAGAGTCTAAGGAATTCCTTCTAAAGGATGAATACAAGAAATAAGTTCAACCACATAAGTGTTTGCATGGACACATCAGGAAGATCAAGTTGGGGGCTAAAGTCTAATCACCAAGACTTGGTTCTACGGGTGACCGAGGGCGCAAAATATTAGTTCACATTTTTTAACCCATCAAGTCTATAGTTCAAAGACTCGGTTCCTAGGAGCTATTTTGTGGTGATTTTCACATGTTTTGTGACCAAGGGCCTTTAGGCTTACAAACAACAAATTACTATTGTAAGCATAATTCCTGTAAAAAAAACGGGTCGACAACTATTTGTGCTATATTTGGAAGGTGTGCCATATGTGGCGTTGCACCACATTTGTGGTTAATGAAGCTTGAATGGGTCAACAGCTAAATCTGAAAGAACTAGTGATAATGGCAAAAGCAACACTAATGGGTGATTTATGTTACTAGAGAAATGAGTATAAGAGGACCATGATTTTAAGAGGTAGTAGTTGACTCTAGAATAATAAGAATGACAAGGAAGTGAATTTCCTTGTTTGAACAAAGTTAGTCATACCTAAGTGACCCTCATTCCATGAAGAATTTAACGGAAAATAATGTTGGTTGTAAGAGATCAGACCAATAGCTAAGATTGTCATGTTGAAGTACAACCCAAGCATTGGAGAGCCATGTTGTTAGTAAAAGATGAATCTAATGTAGGATCTCTTTGAGTGTGTAGGTTGGATTAATATTTAATTCTCAAAATGGAAAAAAACTCAAACTCACATTCTTAAATTTAATTCAGCTATAGAGGCTGAGTAATTTGATGGAACAACAAATTGGTGAGCCATGCCAAGAGTACACTCAGGAAGAGTAATGCATAGAAGGTCCAACATTGTTCCCTATTTAGCATAGGAATAAAACCATGTATGCCAGTTTTGCACAATAGGTAGAATGAAATATAGTTGAGAGAGTTATGTGGGGAGCTATGTGAGTGTGTCAGAGCTGCTGTGAAAGGCGAAGAGATCTTGACGAGAACTATATTTGAGAAATGCTAGTTATGCAATATCAATGAAGAAGTTTGAGAGCCAATGTGTGTTGATGTATGTTCCTCAGAATGAGAAATAGACAGAGTATTGCATTGATTGAATAAAGTGAAGGCTACTAAGGAGAAGAGAGAGTTAGAATTAGGTAGAGTGGCTAAAAATTATTGTGAGTAGTGATTTCATTATTGATTTTGGATTGGAGGTTGAAAATATGGATTTGGAGCTTACGGATATCTCAAGAAATCTTAGGTTGGTTCCTCCTACAAGTTGGTGCTTGAAAAAAATTCCATGAAGCTGCAAGTTGGTGCTTCCAACAATTCCAAAAAGTTGGTGCTTCTAGTAATTTGATCAAGTTCTTAAAAGAAGGGAATTGGTCCTTCCTTCTAGTTGGTTCTAGCAAATAAACTAAGGGATTTAGTGCTTCGTATGAGTAGATTCTCATAAAGATTAAAGTAAATAGAGTAGGAGCTCATATTTAACAACATAATATAAACATTCTTTGGTGGTTTTTCTCTAGAAGGGTTTCCATGCTAAACCTCTATGTCTTATGTTTATGTTTCTCATGGTGTGGGTGTTCATGTGCTAATTTGCATTTTTGTTAGATGATATGATGTTATGATAACATGAACAATTGCCAAGCTAAAATGAAAAGTACAAATTTTCATAAAAGTAAAAATAGCCTTAATATTGATTCACCCTCCCTCTCAGTATTAACATTGTTTCCAAAAATTGGTATGAGAGCCAAGTTCCTTCAAGAATAGCTTAACCTATTGAAGGTAGATCAAAAGGAAACACAGCTAATCAAGTCTAGCTAGCATGAGAAGGAGCCCCATTTTTGAATGGGTTAGAGTGTATGCTTTGGAAGTTTAGAAGACAAAACAAAAACTTGCTCAGAAAAGCATCACAAACTCCACCGAAGGTTTCTTGATATCCTTGGGAAGGATAGTGCTCAAATATCAAATCTAAAAGTTATCTCTAGGGGAATCTATTATATAGATCTAGGCGGGTTAGGGTTTTTTACGTGCATACTGAAAATCAAGGAAAAAATGACACTTGCCAGAATGTCCAAAAATAGAAAGTTGTGACATCCTTTGGGAAACTAATTATCCACTCCCTATTTTCTAGGGATTTCTTTTTTCCTTTTTTGGAGACCAAAAATTCATGGTGCCATGAAGGATTGCACAACTTCCAACCACTGGGCAACTTCTTAGCTCAATGAATTGTGTAGTTTCTAAGAGTAAGGATGCTTTATGCAGTTTCTAAGCTCAAGTATGGGTTTCCATCTAGGATTGCATAGTTTATGAGCTCAATGTATAATTCCATTGTGGATTTCATAATTCATATCATTAAGGCTAGCTTTCCTTCCAATATTACACAGTTTCTGGAGGTAAGACTGGAAATGCTGCAAGATTTGGGCAGAAGCCTACTTGTGACTGCAAAGTTTCAGATCGGGATCGAAACAAGGAATCACAAGCACAACATGGAAAGAAGGGAGGCTCCAAAATCAAAGCATGGGAAAAAAATTAGAGGGTGGTTATAGCAGCCACGACACTTGGCGACACATTTGTAGAACTCCAACTCTTTGTGTGGATCTTAGCTCATGTAAAATAGGTCTAACTCTTCAGGAAGTATTTTTCATTTGATTGATCACCATAGCATATCTACTTAGATTATGTAAAGGATATAGTCCCTACCATTCTCTTCATCGACGACGCACTAACAAAGACAAGTAAAACTCAATTCCCTTCCTTACTCTACTCGACTTAGTTGACAAGACGAAACCAAACAATTATAAAATCGATTAGAGTAGGTGGTACTAGTTATATATTAATCATCATGAATTCACTACGGTTTTCTCTGAAAAGAACATATTTTCCATTAGGGTATCATTGACTAAAGGTTGCAATATCCATACAAAGAGAGGGAATAAATAGATAACCAAGCATTGAAAGTAGTACAATTTCCTCCCAAACTTCACCATGCTTGCTTCGGAAAACAAACACAATCTCATGTGAAAACTCTCCTACAACTAA
This sequence comes from Pinus taeda, assembly GCA_000404065.3. Lineage (NCBI taxonomy): Eukaryota > Viridiplantae > Streptophyta > Pinopsida > Pinales > Pinaceae > Pinus > Pinus taeda. The sequence goes on along the minus strand of APFE030784660.1, from coordinate 15,551 downwards.
AAGGAAATAAAAAAGAAGGGCATAAATTAAATGAAAATAAAAAAACAAACTACTCCTACTCCTAAACTAACCAAGAATAGGATAAGCTTATTTGAAATGAAACTTCCATTGCAACCATTGATGCATAGGTTGATCTACATCAGTGAGGGAATCCATATTAAGAAAGATATTTAAGAATAATAGTAAACAAGAAAGATGAATCAATACATACCTTGACATTCGAAGAGTGAAATTGCATGCAAAAAAATACAAAAGGGAAGAACATGAAAGACACTCTATGATGCTTGTGCACATCATGACAACAAGACACGTAAGAGTGATATTTTGAACTTATAAAATTGGAAAACATAAAGAAAGAGAGAAACGTATGTTTCACGAACAAGCCTTCCAGGTATGATTCCTCCAATGATTGAGCAATAGCAACCTGCAAAGTAGATGGAAGGTGTGAAGATTTTGGAAAGGATTTATTTTCAATTGGAATGATTGAATGATGAGGACCTTTGAAATATAAATAATTGTCCTAATCATGATTGGGACTAGCCTAACACTGTGAGAACTTGACATAACCATCAGTGAGATTTGAACTGCCTGAACAACTTGTGATAGTTCCAAGACATCAAATATTATGAATTGTTTGGTGGGATCTGTAAGGAAGGCTCCTTAGTCTTGTTTTTCTTATGAAGTACAAGTGCTTTAGTTTACAAAAACTTATATATACTATAGTAAATGGAAAAAAATTAGACCTCAAGACCTATTATACTAAATGGAAAAGAAATAGGCATAGTAACTTTTATTAGTGAATATGGATCTAGGGTGAGTAGGCTATAGTCATCTTTGAAATTTTTGTATGCATTTTTGGTCAAATTTGTTATTAGATAAATAGTATTTTCATTACAATATAAATTTATTTTTGAAATCTCTTTTTTATATTATTCTTTTAGAAAAATTTAAAAAACTAAATAGGTAAGGTGGCTTCAATTTATTTGTGGTTAGAACAATCACATCTTTTATTTTTTTTATAGGAAAAAATAAAATGGTCTGCAATGCTCAATTTGTTTTTAACACCAATGAGTTTACTATTTTTATTGACTATTTTTTTCGAGATTAGTTATACGATTTTTTATGTTCTTATTTTGATAGGTTATAGATTAGTGTGTAAACAACTTTTAATGCACTTAGTAGTTTATCAAAATGTTGTTTCTAGTAGTTTCATCATTTCCTGATTTTGAGGTCACTTCATTTCAAGTTTGGAACATGATCTGATGGCCCCAAAAGATTTTGTATTATCACCATTTTGATGATGTGATAAATGACATGTTGTTATAGTCATATTTGGGCACTGCAACCCCGATCACATATGTTCATAAACAAAGGGATTCTAAGCCCCTAAAAGTGTTGTTTCATACCCTAAAGGAGCAAGGTCAGTTGATTACATCATCTCCGAGAAGTTCTCCCTGAAAAACTACTTAGAAATGGTCAAAACAGGACCATACAGATTGCTCAGTGCTAAGGGTGTGATGCATCTCACCTGCCACATGCAAAAAGTGTGATGCATACTGAAAAGCCCTTTTGTAGGGTGCGATGAGTGAGAGCAGACAAATGGTAGAGGCAGTTGGCTAGGTGGAAATCTAGAGAATCTTCTAGAAACTGCTCGTTCGACACTTGCCTCTCTGAATTCGCCCGGGGATGAGTAAGAGATCATGAAATCTCCAAGTGAAACCAAGAAATATCAGAGAGATGACACTAATCAAAATCCTAGAAGTTGACTCACCCACCTGCAAACATCTATATATGGATCCCTCATCCTAGAGATCTAGAGGCTGGAATTTTGTATTTTGCAAGGAAGTGCTATCGGTTTCTTTGTGCAACATTATATTGTTGGGTGATCTAAGCTTTTCATGAGGTGAAGAGGGTTTTCATGCTAGGAGGATGGCGCTGGGTCAGACCAATGGGTTGTAATCCTCTCTTCTACTACTTCTATCAATAAAGCTATTTGAGTTTTCCTCCATATTCTTGTATCTCTCTGAATCTTGTATTGATATATACTTTTGTATGGTTAATATACATCTGATCCTATATTGTTTATGGTTATAGATCTCTATGCTTTGATGGTATTATGTTGCTTTGACTCTACAGGTGTTCTTTGAAGTGGGACAAGTAAGGAAGGAGTGGCAAAGTTCTGTCGAAGGAGAGAGGAAACAAGCAAAGAGCCAAGCGAAAGACTGAGGTTGGTACTCTCTGCTTCTTTCTCATCTATCTCTCGCAAAGGAAAACACAAGTGACTTTAGTTTGTTTGTTTCTAAGATAGCTACCCGTCTCAGTGGGACTAGCAGCTCTAAATGGACACTAGTTTTCCTAATAAAAAAATGGCGACTCCACTAGGAAGCGAATAGCTTGTTTTCTTGTTTCTATTTGTTTGCTTTATAAACTACATATAGAGCTTGAATTTAAGCCAGCTAACCTTCGAACTGCATTTATTATGAAAGTGCAAAGTAAATCAACGCTACTTTAGTCCATCTCCGAGTTTTCTTTATAAACTGAACAAATAACTTGCAAACAACTTAAGTGCCCTTGTGGTAGCTCTAGTAACCTCATTATATCAGCCCCTATACTTTGTGTTTACTGCCTATCATTAGCTCAGCCTAAACCCCTGAACTTAGATGCAAACTATGAGCAAAATCCAAGCTTAGTCTCATTCTTGGACCATCGCATTGTCTCTCATTAGCAGTCTGGATGCATCACACCTCCCGTGTGTTGTAGGTGAGATGCATCCCTGTTTCCCTGAATTACAGGTGCGATGATTAGATAAGACTGTTTCTACCTCGAGATTTTGGTTTTTTTTCATTGTCTTCAGCTTTATTCAGTAGTTTTGTTTTCTGTGATCAGTATATCACTATTGAAACTCTCTTCCTTTGCATTATTTAGCCTCCATTGATAAAGAATTGTGAATGTTTTTATGTATTTTTCGTCATTTACAGTTATCCTTTGCAAACAGTAGCTTAATTGAACTGTCATCTTTTGATTTGAAAGTGTCACAAGTGTTGTTTTCAGTCAAATAAAAGAGTCTTCCTGTTGTTGATAGTTGACTATAATTTTGCCATTGTATTTGATTTGAATTAATAGTATTTCAAGCGTCGAAAGCAATTTTTAAATTCGAAATCACAAAGTGTCATCTTAGTTTTCCTTTCATTTTTTGAAAAGAAAATTGTTAGTACTGTGGCTCTGAAAGAAGAATAGTTCAGATCTATACTTAGCATTCTTTTTGTCATTCACACACTAAGAAAGCGGAAAACAAATACATGCATGTGCATTTGCATTTAGACTACTTGTGGAAGTTGATTTAGGATTGTGCATCTTAGTGTGTGCTCTCTGCTCTATGTTGAAAGGATTTTACTTCTCTTTCCTTAGTAGCTAGGATTTTCATTACAAAAAGAAAGTAAACAACTATTTATCATCTTAGATTGCATATTTAGGAATTGTATATCTACATCATGCAGTGAACCTTAAAGGCAAACTTCTTAAGAAAGATCAACTGTAAAAAAAATCTCAATGAACATAAAAATGCTTTGGAACCTAACGCACAACATTTATAAGTCTAGGCTAGAGATGTATTCCAGCATTGTAAAGCCTGACAACTATTTCCTTCATCATGGGTTGGGTGATTCCTCATCTTTGAGACGACAAGTGCCAGTACGGACTTGTGCTCCCACATACCATTGAGTATATATTGGGAGACCAGAATAGGCTATATCCTTTATCCTTAGGAAGGCGTGTCTGCCGCCCTATCGATCACAATGCACTAAACACAACATTCGAGAAGATTGATTGTCATACCGTAAAAATTATTCTGTAGTTTTGCGATTAGTTTGGTAATCCCTCTGTTTAGATTTCCAAAGTAGTCACTTTCATTCCTTCTCAAACTCCTTCAAAGAAAAGGTCCATCTGAGCACTTACCACTTCAGGCTTTTGTTTATGTTGATGATAGCATCTTTGGAAGCAATGAAGAATCTATGAGTCAGAACTTTGCTTCGATTATGCAGCAAGAATTCGAAATTTCCTTGGTGAACTTACTTGTTTTCCTGGTCTACAAGTACAGCAAACAAAAGATGGTACTTTTCTTTCACAAACTAAATATCTCAAGTAGATTCTAAAGAAGTACGGAATGGAAGATTATAAACAAGTATGTACTCCAACGGTAACAAGATGCAGTCTCAGTTCTAAGATGAATCACCTATAGTGAAACAATCAGCATACAGATCTATGATTGGAAGTCTACTCTATCTAACAGGTACCAAACCTGATATCATGCATGCGGTAGGAATTGTTGGAAGGTTCCAAGCAAATCCAAAGGAATCACATCTTCAAGCTGTAAAAATAATATTCAAATATATTCAAGGAACTCAAGACTTCGGTCTATGGTATCCAAAAGATACGAGTTTTAATCTTCATGCATATACAAATGCAGAATGGGTAGGAAATGTTGATGATTGAAAAAGCACTAGTGGATGGGATAATGGTTAGTATCTTGGTTAAGAAAGAAACAAAGTTCGATTTCCTTATCTATAGTTGTAGTAGAATATGTGGATGTTGCATTTTGCTGCACATAACTACTCTAGATGATGCAAAGATTCCAAGACATTCAAATCACATGTTCTCCACCCATCTCCATTTTATGTGATAATACAAGTGGCATCATTATTTCAAAAAATCTAGCCATGTAGTCCAAGACCAAGAAAATACCCATTAACTACCATTTTCTACGAGAACAAGTGCTTGAACAAAAGGTTAAATTGGAGTATGTTCCCTCCAAAGAATAGGTTGTTGATATATTTACCAAACCACTTCCCAGAGAAACATTTGAATATCTTAGACAAAAGCTGGGAGTAGTTTCTGCATCATCGTGTTGTTATATCCATTTTTCAGAAGAAGGTTCATATACGTGAGTTTCATGAAGGATAGTCACGTATATACACGAGTTTTTGTGGCTGCAAAAGCGTATATGTTTTTTTGATAGAAAAATAGTGGGTTAGACTCTGTCATGGGTGCTTAGTCTGATATTGATGATTACAGTCTACTGATATGCCTTCTTCATTGATTTTTATCTGACAGATGAACATGCCTTGATGAATGATTTGATGGAAATGCACAAGTAGCACAGGTTTAGGGGGAGCATTAGCCTTC
>APFE030784659.1:4537-19190 GCA_000404065.3 Pinus taeda | reverse complement strand
ATTGTTATTAGCTATGATCTCCAACCTAACTTTCCATGCAGCAAAACTAGATGAGTCACCTAGCTTCTCATCACTCTTGAAGTAGGAAGTCATCTTGACTTTGAATAGATTGGTTCTTTTAACTTTTCAAAAATAAGTGCTTCAAGGTTTGTCTCCTTTTGGGCTTGTCCTTCACCCTAGCTCTGATACCATGTTAATTTTTCAGATTGTTCTATGTTGTATCAATTACTTTAGCCCAAATTCAAACTTCAATTAACAACAATTAGTCTTTCCATTCATCAACAATAATTAAATATAGAAAAATATATGAAATGAAAAAGAATACAATCAACACATCAACAAGTGATGCCATATTTTGTCAAAGATCAGGGAAAAACCACACTACCCTTTCAAATTCTTCTTTTATTATATTGTCATAAAATGTTCAACAAAGAGTACAATGATCCCTATACAATATGATCAACAATAAAACCCAAATACTTCAAAAACTAGTTTACAATGGAAGAATATATTAGAGACAACTTGATTCATACTTCAGATAACTTCAAAAAACTTTGAATGATGGTCAACTATAGTCAAACCCCATGGATGCTCCCTTCAATTTAGCGTGCGTGTGTTTATAGCTTCCTGGACATTGTCTTGACCATAGCATGTGTGTGTCCAGGGATGAAATTTCCCAGTTATGTACCAGCGTCCGGAACAGAAACCGTAATTTTGTGCGAGCTTTAGATCAACGACTTTGGACCTCTGTATGACCTTTTCCTTCACCAATGTGCCGAACCAAATCAAAGAGATGAGAACAATATGCTTGATGTTTTGATGTCCAAATGAGATTCTAGGTCACTTGTATTTATAGGCTTCTAGGGGTGTCCAACAATGTCCATTTGATGTTGACATTGACCTGTCCAAGTGTGCATGAGAGTGAAGCTGACCTGATCCAATATCCATGAGTGGGTGCACAAAATGAAAAAACAACTTCTTCTTGTTCAAATGAGGTGATCTTTAGTTCAATTTTCATCCTCTCGAAAAGAGGAACTAAATTCCATCATCATTTCCATCAAATGAGTAGTCCAAAGTGGAACTTGGCTACAATTTCATATTTTTAACAAGAATATGTTAAAGTTGATATTGCAAAACCTCCATAGTCATATGCATAGTAGTTAACCCAATGAGAGAAGGATGTTGCAAAGGCCAAGAGAATTTTTCTGGAAGGTGTGAGAGACCATATGGTCTCAAATATTCATGGCAAAGAGACACCATTTTCTATGTGGAAGACACTGACTAAGCTATTCGAAAATAGCAGTGACCATAGAAAATTGGCCATGAAAGATTGCCCTAAAAGATAAACTTCGAAACATTAGGATGCATAAAAATGATATTATTCCACAATATCTCTCTAGATTTACATAAGTTTGAGATGAGCTTGGAGGGGTTGGGGTGAATTTTGTAGAAGATGACCTAGTGAGCCTAGCTTTTCTAGGTCTTCCAAAATCCTGATATAGCAACCAGGACTTTGTGAATGGAAGGGAAAAAATACTGAATTGGAAAAGGATGTGGCCTGATTTGGTTCAAGAAGAGTTCAGGGGAAATACCAGAGATGAAGATTAAGAGAATTTTGCCTTGGTTGGGAAGGGGAAGAATGTAAAAGGAATGAATACCCAAAGCAAACCTAAATCTAGCCAAAATAATGGCAAGAAGAAAGACTTGAGCAAGATAAAATGTTTCAACTGCCACGAATATGGGTACCATGCAACAAGATGTTCGCACAAGAAGTCTAACAATAATCCTTATAGTGGAGTAGGAGGTGAAGCACTTCCTTCACAATTCAAATTAGAATTCACCCTAATAGCATGCATGGCCAACATTATTATGGGGAGTGTGTGGTAGCTTGATTTTGGTGCCTCATTGCATATGACAGGGTGCAAGGAGTTTTTTAGTAGCTTGTAGGACAGAAATATCCATATACATATTAAATTGGGGGGTTATGGGAGGTACAATGCTACATAAATTGGTACTGTCACCTTTGAGATGGAGAAAGCATCTCCTCTTCGCCTCAAATATGTTATGTTTAAACCTGGGGTGAAGAAGAACCTGATCTCTATATAAGTATTGGAGGATAGAGGCTATGATGTTATTTTTAGTAAATGGAAATCCTTTCTGAGACACATAACTATTGATTAAGTGAATCAGATTGGAGTTCGAGTCAAGAACCTATACAAAATTGAGTTGGGAGAATGTGTTGCATTGAGGAACAAGGCAAAAAAGGTGCATAGTCGAGATGTTGGAGAACTCTAGCACAGGAGATTGGAAAATCTACTCCATGGTGCCTTAAAAATCATGCAACAAATTACCATTGGTCTCCTTAAAGGCTCCCTTAACTAGAAGGATGTCTACAAGGGTTGTAAATTGGGGAAATATGTCAAATCCACATTCCATGGCTGATATAGAAGGGAAAATGCAATTTTGGAAAGAGTCCACTCTAATGTTTATGGGCCCTTTTCTACATCGTACACAACAAAACATAAGTACTATGTTATTTTTATTGATGATTTCTCTAGAAGATGTTGGATATTCTTCATGTGGAAGAAGCACGTTGTTTTCTCAAAAATTGTTGAATTCAATGCATTGGTTGAGAAGGAGACTAGGAAAAAGGTGAAGGCTCTCAAGAGTGACAATGGAGGTGAATTTATTCCGAATGCCTTCAAGGATTTATGTGCCAAAGAAGGTATTTCAAAGAGAACTAATAGAACCCCATAACCCACAATACAATGGGGTAGCTGAGAGGAAGAACAGGGGCATAGTGGGAGCAGCAAGGGTTATGTTGCATGATCAGGGGATGCCATTACATATATGGATAGAAGCATGCAACAACACAGTCTACTTGTAGAACCAGAGTCCTCATAGAACACTTGGTATGATCACACCAGAGGAATATTTCTCTGGTAGAAAGCTTGATGTGTCTCATTTTAGAATTTTTGGAGCTTCAGGTAATTTTCATGTCTCTAAGGCTTTGAGGAAGAAACTTGAGCCTACAGCAAAGCTGGGATTTTTTGTAGGATACACCAAAACTCCACAAAATTACCAGGTATATTTGCCTTCACTCGGGATGACAATTGCGAGGAGAGAGTTCAAGTTTGATGAGGAGAAGGCTATGATATGCTCTCTGGAATGATAACTAAATATCCCACGAGAGCAGGAGGTTATAGCTCCAAATTAGGAACATCAAGGTGAGCTTCAGGAGGTTGTGGAGCAGCCACATGCAGTGGAGCAGATAAGAGGCAGAGTGGAGGCACCCACTCAACTAGAATCTTCCAAAGAGGGGAGAAAGAGAACCAAAGAAGCTGATAGATTGTTGTAGGATGCTAGGGAGAATGTGGGATCCCCTAGATCAGTATGCAAGCAGAGGAGATCACTTCAGAGGTACATTGGTTACATGGCTCTCATGAAAGATCCCATTGATACAGAGCCTTCTTCGTTTGAGGAAGAAGTTTCTCAACCTATTTGGGTTGAAGCCATGGTGGAATACTATGAATCCAACATGAAGAAAAATGTATGGGAGGTGGAATTGAGACCAGAATGGAAATCAATGGTTGATTCTAGATGGATATATAAAGTGAAGCATTCAACTAATGGGAGCATTGAGAAGTACAAGGTTAAATTTGTGGCCAAAGGATTCTCTCAAGTAGAGGAAGTGGACTATGAGGAAAATTTTGCACCAATTGCAAGATATTCCTTAATCAAATCAATTCTAGCATTAGCTATGCAGATGGGGTGGAAAATCCACTAGATGGATGTGAAGACCATCGTTCTCAACGATGTTTTTGAGGAGAAAATTTACATAGAGAATCCATAAGGATTTCAAATATATGATCAAGAGTCATATGTGTGCAGACTTAGGAGAGCATTGTATGGTATCAAATAGGTGCCTCGAGCATGGTACACTTGGATCGATAATTTTCTTAGTGGATTGGGCTTCACCAAAAGTGAAGCAGATGTGAACCTATATCATATTATGGTAGATGGTAAGTTTTTTGTTCTTGTTTTGTATTTTGATGATTTAATATTGATAGGTGATGAGAAATTGATCTTCTCTTGTAAGAGGATCTTGCATGGGAATTTGAGATGAAGGACATGGTCTTAATGTGTTACTTCCTCAAGCTGTAAGTATGGCAAGGTGACGCTAAATTATTTGTGTCTCAAGGGAAGTATACCTCTTAAATACTTCAAATATTTCACATGGAGAATTATAAGCCCATGGGCACACCTTTAGCTACAAACTAGAGGAAGGATAATTCCACTTTAGGTGAAGAGGCTGATGCTACCATCTACAAAGAAATTTTGGGGTCTTTGATGTATTGTGTGAACACAAGAACCTACATGTGCTATGCAGTAAACCAATTTGGTCAAGTTATGATGAGTCCTACCAAAATGTATTGGAAGGAAACAAAGCATGTGTTATAGTACCTTAGAGGCACCACTGAATATGGATTATGGTACAAGAGGAAAAAGGGAGTGAATCTCCAAGGCTTCATTGATATATATTGGGTAGGGATTCTACCAGAAAGGAAGATTACTTCAGCTGCTATATTCAATGTTGGTTCCACAACTATTTCTTTGTACAACATGAAGCATAGGTATATGGAACTCATCTCAACAGATGCTAAATACATGGTTGCAATCCAAGCAACATGTGAGGCCATATGAATGATTAAAATTCTTATGGCTCTTTTCAATAAGGAGATGCATATGCCAGTGATTTATTATCATAATTAGAGTTGCATTAAGCTCTATGAGATTCTAGTATTTCATGAAAAGGCCAAGCACATTGATATATATGGTAAAATCATTTGTGTGACTGTGTGCAAAGGACAATTATGTTGCTACAATACATTCCAACTGAGGAGCAAGACATTGACATCTTAACAAAGGCAATGTTAAGAGGTAAATTTGAATTCCATAGGTGCAAGATAGGGGTGGCGAAAATCCATTTCTTGTTAAGAGGGAGTGTTAAAAAATGTAGCAAGAAAGTCTCAATTTGACTTTAGCCTTAGCCAAATTAAGTAAATCGAAATTCCACATTAGTAGTACAACTTGGAGGCAACTACCTAGTGTGACATGGATCTTGTTACTTAGTTGGCTCAGTAAATTCAAGTTAGGGGCTTGGAGTTCAGTTATGCATGTGTTGATTCCTAAAATTTAGCAATCTAGTTCATTTATTTTTATTTTTATTCAGTTAAGTGACCTCTAACTATTTATAGATTCAATTGAAGGTCATTTGTGTAGTGGGGCAATAGTCTAACTGAGATATTTGTCAGTTAACTAATAAATCAACCCAAAATAGGTTATGCATGCATGGAATTCGAATTGCTCAGATGAGGTGGAGGAGATAAGGTCAGTGTAACATGAGTTGTTATTTGAGTGTACAATTGTTGCATGGAGTCATGAGATTAATTATTTGGGAATTATGCAAGGAAATAGGGGCTTCCCTATTGTTTATGAGCTCAAATTTTCTCAAGATTGTGTAAGGAAATAAGAGGTTGGAGGAGGCAGAAATTGGCTAAGTGTTGGCTAGAAGCTCTCATTTAGCAGAGGGAACAATTATACTTTTGCAGATTGTGCTCAAAGCTGGAGCATGCAATTGTAATAATTTCTCTATTCAATTGATTAATCAAAGAGTCTTGAGGGGTTTTTCCTAGTTGGTTTCCTTTATAAATCACTGTGAAGTTGTGGATTTGCTTGTTGCATGTTTATGCATGTTGTTCTAACTTGTGATTTCTATTCTCCATATTAGTATAGTAGAATTATGTCTCTTGTTTACAGTTCAAAATCTTAATCAGTTGCAATTTCTATCAAATCTCTACATTTCTTTGTTATGTATAGAGTGATCTAACCCATGTAAACTTAAACTCCTCCGTCCAATACGATACTCCCTCTTATGATGTTGACATTATTATATATCCTTAATAATAATTGGTTAGTGAGGAGAAGAGGGTGTGAGCCCCAGATTCAAAGCTTAAAAAAAATGAATGAGTCATTAAAGATAATAAACTCACCTTGCAAAAAATTTGAAAGAATATTGCTTTCCTTAATAATCCATGAGAACCTTTATTGTGTTGTTTATAGAGTGAACTAGACCATGCAAACTTCAACCCCGGCATTCAAGACAATATCCATCCTACCACCCCAACAAAATAGTTATCCTTAATAGAAATTAGTTAGTATATGATTACATCTATAACATATAAGACATATAGACTATTTTGATATTTAATATGAAATCTTGCAACTTTCTTATGGTTAGAAAAACATGTTAAGGAACAACTATTTTAATTGAACTAAACATTCTCCATCTGATACCTATGTTCATGTCACTTATAATGTAGTTAGATATAGAGATCATTAACTTCCATTAAAGATTACAATTAGCATAGAGAGGGGTTAACCAACCCTTCTCCTTGCTACTTGCAATGAATTTATATATACAGATAATTCACATTTATGAAAGGAAGCCATATAATATGGACAAGGATGGTGTAAACACACCCCCTTACCCTTAGGAGTGTATTTACTATGCTAATCCAACTTCCCTGATACAGTTATGGAAATGGGGTAATTTTTTTTTTACTTTCTTCAAGATTCAAAAACTCAAATTGGATGTCATCATCATATTTGTCTCAACAAGACATTTCCAGTGATATAAATTTTATCCAATTTGGGCCCTAGAATTGCAAATTATGATTCTTTGAGGTCTCATTAGTTCAATGTAACACCTCACTATTATTGCTACATGGCACCCATGTGGTGCCCATGTGGCATGTAGTGGCAGGACTCTTATGGTCCTAGTGGCACTTGGCCATGTGATGTGTCTCGATTGCGTGTACCTTGCATTAGTATAAACCATTATATGTGGGTGGTCAATATTATTTTATTAATTTATATATTTATATATTATATATATATTACACTATACTATACCAGATAATCTATATCTATATATCTTATTTATGTTACTTGTATGTATTGTTGTATGTATATTAATTATATATATTTTATATTAATATTTTATTTATATATATATATATATATATATTTTTATAATTATAATATATATAGAATGTAGATTATATTATATTATATTTTGATGTATATTATATAATATACTATACAACAATATATATATATAGCATACATACATCATATTATATATATATATATATATAATATAATATTATATATATCGATATATATTTATATAGTATATATATATAATATATAGAGAGAGAGAGAGAGAGAGGAGGAGATATGGTGACACAAGCATATGGACATCACAAATATAAATATATATCTTTATGGCCCTCTACCATTCAACAACCCACATTAATGATTAAAATCAACAGTTAGAGAGACCTCCTCCCCACCTTGCTAACGTCACAGAGGGGAGGACCCACAAATTTTATGATTGTCGATTCCCCACAATGCATTCGATGGCCAATATTAAAGTGGGGGTTCCCCCTCCCCTTGTTAACATCACAAGGGAGAGGCCCTTCCATCTCGATGATTCTCAATTTAGTAGCTCAATTTCCATCATCAATTTGAGCATATGCAAGGTCTCATGATTAAGTGGGTGTGGGCCCCTCAAAGGCCATGTCACCCCCGAAGATAACCATCTTGGAAGAAACCTTCGTCTCGAAATAAACTCCCATCTCGAAAGAAACTCCAATCTCAGGAGAAGCTCCCATCTCATAAAAAACTCCCATATCAGAAGAAACCATCTCGAAAATTTTTCTAAGAGAATAAGTTTTTAAATCACCAAGACTAAGATTTTCCCAACAATTCACAGAAGGAGCACAAGTTAAGGAATGGAGAATACTCACCATCCTAGAGGTTTGACAAGTCAAAGTGCGGAGATAGGATCTGAGGCACTACAGTTGATAACAACCTTTTTCTATCTCAAAACTAACTCTCAAAGGTTTTATCTCAGCCAAAATAATCTTGGAAGTTTGGTAGGAGCAACATTTCTTAAAAATTACAAGAGCTAAAATTCAGAGATCTCAGTCATGAGGGTAGGGGTCATGTGAGTTGTGAGGCTATCAATAGTAGGGTTGCACCTACTATAAGTTATATGTCTTGCTTGAAGAGGCTTAGCTTGCATCTCAGTCATGATGGTTTTGTGAGCATTTGGACCTAGCCTCGGGACTCTGCCCATAGCCCTTAAGGTTTATGTATAGTCCCCTTGGAGTTATCCCTCCTAAGATTTCAACTGGGCTCCACCTAGCCCATTCAACCTTTATAGCATATGTGTGTGTGTACACATTAAGATATCCCTCCTAAACTTAGAAATAATGAAATAGGGCCTAATAACCAATTCCTTTGATGACATAATGAATAGGACAAAGACTTTCCCATTCAGTTTATCTGAGGCCCTTGAGAAATTATCAATGCAAAATAACTCAGAGGTTTGTAGGCCTCTTAGTTTGATAATAATTGGAAGAAATCAAGCCCATCTTAACTCAGATATCTATTGTTCTCTAGGGTTGATAATAAATATATAATAAACTCATGAAATGAACAAGAACTATGAAATGCCTAATATTCCTACATGATATCAACATTCCAAAGTTAAACAAAAAACATCTATCCTAACTTGATTCATATGCATAACCATACATTTGAGCATTAAATTAACACCATTATACCTCTATCCAACATAGTGAACACGTCTTAGACCTGGAGTATCACTGATCTTATACAATATAGAAGTTTTCCAACTGAGACTAGGACTTTGGCTCTCCACCAAACCATTGACAATTGTAGCAAAGTATTACTTGTAACTATCATCCCCGAGCTAGATTCCAATGCTTGAGGTGGAGTACTTTTGGAATATATACCAATAGTTTCTTCAACTAGAACAAGATGACACAAGGCCACATAGACTTCATCCACCAACTACACAACTTCCCACTCATCCTCCAGACTTTACATACATAACTGACATCCATGATAGGATGCCATACAACAAAGAATATTCAAGTCACTTTTGGGAGAAGAGAGTACACCCTAAAGGAATTTTCATCAATGTATAAAATACAGATAGGTCGAAGAACTCACCCCTCCGGGTTGTTCATCAATGAGAAAGAAATCAAAGCTTCAATCCCCAAGGCAACTCCTAGTAGTTCATTAGCCTCACATGCACTTGAGTGATTCTTCCTAATATATTAGTTTCTTCAATCCTTCCCGGTACAGTAGTTTCATGAATCCCAAGATTTTGGTGGTTTCTTCAGCCCTTAGGCAAGCCCCTGTTCTTTGTAATATTTCACCCAACAAGCCTCTCTCTGAGGATTCCTTTGCTAGTGTCATTTTCCCGAGTTCTATTCTTATGTTGCTCTCTTTATAACACCTCTAACTCATGGAGAAATTTTCATAGTGCTCTTTCCTCTTCCTTTCCACTATGCATGCTTGAGAGAATGAGAGAATGAGAGTCTAAGAGAGTGTTCCTCCCAAAACCGACTTATTTTTGTGCCCCTTAACATACCAATTTTCTGCCTTTTTCCAAGGCTCCATGTGTTATAGACATTTTTGGGCACTTCAAACCCAATCATAAATGTCCATAAAGTAAGGGCTCCTAAGTCCCTAAAAGTGTTGCTTCATTGCCTAAAGGAACAAGGTCAACTGATTACATCATCTCCCAGAAGTTCTCCACTGAAAACTACTCATAAATGGTCAAAACTGGACCATACTGAAAGCTCAATGCAGAGGGTGCAATGTCACCTTCCTAGTGTACAAGGTGTGATGCATACTGAATTGCTCCTCTGTAGGGTGTTATGGTTGGGAATGGACAAATGGCAGGGACAAAAATGCGAGGTGGAAGATCATGGAATCTTCCAGAAGCTTCCCCTCTGACACTTGCCTCTCTATTTTCGACCAGGGATGAGTAAGAGATCATCATTATCCAAGTGGAAGCAGGAACTATCAGAGAGAGGACACTAATCAAGATCACAGAAGATGACTCACCTCTCAGTAATAATCTATATATGGATCCCTCATCACAGAGATCCGGAGGCTGGAATTTTGTATCTTATAGAGAAGTATTGTTGGTTTTCTGGTGTACATTCATAGTGTTGGGTGATCTCAGCTTTGCTTGAGGTGAAGAAGGGCTTCCTAGCTAGAGGATGATGCTGGGTCAGAGCACATGGTTGTAATCCTCTTCCTACTTTTTATCTTAATAAAGCTATTCTTGTTTCCTTCCACATGCTTGTATACTTGTTTACATATGCATTTATATGGTTAATACACATCTGATCCTGTATTATTTATGAATTTAGATCCTTGTTTCTTAGATAGTAGTATGCTGTTGTGATTTCACAGGTTCTTCTAAAGCTGGGCAGATAAAGAAGAAGCGGCGAAGCTCTATCAAGAAGGAGAGGAAATGAAACGCAAGACTCAGGTTGGTCTTCTTGGTTCCTCTCTTGTCTACTTTCATAAAAGAAAAAAATAGTAGACTTTGATTGTTTGTTTCTAAGATAACCACCCATCTTAGTGGGAATAGCAGCATCCGAGTGGACACTATTCTCGGATAACAAAATGGTGACTCCACTGGGGAGCGACTAGATTACTTGTTAGCCTATCTATCCTTGTTTCTTTTATAAACTTATAGAAGGAGCCTGAAGTCAAGCCAGCTAGCCTTCGAACTGCATTTGTTATACAAATGCAAAGTAGATCAATGCTGCTTCAGTCTATCTCCAAGTTTTGTTTATGAATTAAACAATAGATCTGCAAGCAATCTAATTGCCCTAAGTGGTGGCTCTAGTAACCTCTTTAGATCACCCCGGTGTTTTACATACACTGATCTTTACTTACTCGGCCTAAACACCTAAACTAGATTACAAACAGTGAGTGAAAACATGTTTGAAGTCTCGCACTGCTACCATCGCACCTTGCCTTCAAGGCAGTTTGCATGCATCGCACTTCCTGAGTGCGGTAGGTGCGCTGCATACTGAGTTCATTGTGTAACATGTGCGATGGTCAGGGAGGGTTAACTTTACCCTCAGACTGTGGATTTTTCTCACTATTTTCAGTCCTATTCAAGAGTTTTGCTATCTGTAGTCAGTGTACTTCTGTGAAAACCCCCTTCTCTTGCATTATTCCGCCTCCTTAGTGCAAAGAACTATAAATGTTTTTATGTATTTTGCGTCATTTTTAGTTCTCTTTTGCAAAAAATTAGCATAGTCGAAATGTCGTCTCTAGATATGAAAGTGTTGTAGCTGTCATTTTCAGTTTTAGAAAACAATCCCATTGTTCTTGGTAGTTGATTATACGGTTACTATTGCATAGGATTTGAATTAATAGTTTTAAAGTGTCGAAAAGCAATTTTCATTTCAAAATCGCAAAGTGTCTCTCTTGCTTTCACTTCATTTTGAAAAAGAATTTTGTTGAGTACTGTCGCTTTAAAAGTAGTTCAGATTTGCACATAGATTTCTTAACGTCATTCACACATTAAGAAGGATGAAAAAAATACATGCATGTGCATTTGCATTTTGATTGCTTGGCTTGATTTAGGACTGTGCATTTAGCGTGTGCTCTGTGCTCTGTGAAGAAAAGATTCTTGACTTTCTTCCCTTTAATAGCTAGGATTTTCATTGCTGAAAGAAGATCAAACATTTGTTTATCATCTTAGACTACATTTTAGGAATTATATATACATCATGTGGTGAATCTGAAAGGAAAACTGTTAAGCAAGATCAACTTAAAATAAATTCAATGAATCTAACAACGCTTTGGAACTTAACGCACAACATCTAGAGGTCTAGGCTAGAGATGTATTATGGCGTCGTAAAACCTGGTAACTGTTGCTTTTAGTGTTGGTTGGGTGATTACTCCACTTTGAGATGGAAAGTGCCAGTACGAACTTGTGCTCCCACGTATTGTCGAGTATATATTGGGAGACCACAATAGGCTACATCCTTTATCCTTAGGAAGCCGTGTCTGCCACCCTATCGATCACAATGCACCGAACACAGCATTTGGGAAGATTGATTGTTGTACCATAAAAAGTATTCTACAGTTTTGCAATTGTTTTGGTAATCGTCTTTGCCTAGATCTCCAGAGAAGTCCATTTTTCTCCTTTTCAGACTCCTTAAAGGAAAAGGTCCTCTGAGCACTTGTCACTTCAGGCTCAATAAAAATCGAAGGCGACTAGAGTCATCTTTTGTTTTTTCTCGACTTTTTAAAATTGAAAAGACAAGTTGTGTCAAAGTGTCTAAAAAATTATTTTAATCGGAATAACGTCACAAATTCCCTCGTTGATTTTCAGGTTGAGAAAATGGAGTCTACCAACCAAGGATTTCCCCGTGAAGGAAATCCTAGTCCCTTCTCCTCTTGGGGAGATGTTGGTCCACCCCATATGGCCATTTGTTACTTCCAGGATTGACGATTAGTTTTCCTGTCTGGCTCTTCTCTACCTCTGTCATTCAGAATCTCGTAATTCCTGAACAATCTAATCAGCAACTAGACAACACTAGAGTTGCCTCCCAACCTTCTACTTCATCTGATTTTCCCTCTCCTCCTTCCTCTTCGCTTGATAAAGCCGATAAAGCTAAAAATAAAGTAACTAAGAAGAAGAAGAAGCAGAAAGAGAAAAAGGAAAAGAAGAAAAAGGAACCAAAATCGAAAGGGAGCAACCAAGTATCGTCTAGCAAAAATTCTCACACCGCACAATCAAAACCTAAATCTCCTTGTGTCATTTGCAATGGAGACCACTATCACTGAGATTGTCCCTGCATCCCTTGGATCTTAAGGGACTGGTCTCCTCGTTTGCACAATTTAGTAGCATCAACCTCTGGTGATCATGTTGAATGCTCACCATCAACCAGTGAAAGTGAAGCACATGGACAAAGAAGGAATCGTAAACTTCCTTGTAAGTTGTGTGAAGGTAGTCATGCCGTCCACTGTTGTCCCTTCCTTGACAAGGCTAAAAGAGTTTTGGATGATCGTCCAGTTCCACCGCTACGACTTCCTCCTGGATATAAAAAACTCTTGCCAAGTCCTCCACCGGTTGAAAATCCAGCTGGCTCGTCATTATGGTCAGCCGAAGCGTCTATCATTGAAAATGAACCCTCTGAATCCATACTAGATGAAAGTCAAAGGGTTGATATGGCAGTTGACCCGGTCTTGCCTTCAGAGTGTTCATCTTCGAATGATGTCGTCACTGAAGAGAAAGAGAACGACACCGTTCAAATTCTTTTCATCAACACAGACTCTGATGAACTTGGGGGTAGTCCTCCCGTTCCTTTATCGTAGGAAGGAAGTTCATCAGAGTCATATTCGGCCATCTATTCGGTCCCACCACCAAGCAAACTAGTCGTTTGCTTCGACTGGAATCTACTAGGCAGACCCCGTTTACTAGCCAGTGTACCATTTAGAATCATTGTACAAGCTTTCAGAATGGTCATGGTTGGTACCATCATCGATGAAGGGGCTTCTGTGAGTATCTTTTCGTCAACTGCTTGGAAAGCGCTTGGTTCGCCATCGCTTTTGCCTGAAATGAGAAATCTGACAGGATTCGACAAAGGAACCAATCGACCTTTAGGGATCCTTCCAAATGTGCCCATTACTTTGAGAAGGAAAATTGTTCACATGAACATTATCGTAGTTCAAGGACCTTTAGATTATAATCTACTCCTTGGATGTGACTATATTTATTGCATGGGAGCCATCGTCTCCTCACTCTTTAGAGTAATGTGTTTTCTGCACAAAGGCAGAATGATCAAGCTTATAGACCAAATATCATTCCCCGGTTCACACATTGCAAATAGTCAAATGCCATCCCTAAATGGTCTTTTCATGCAAGAAATGTCTCATCGGTCTCCAGTCCATCCACCAGATGAGCGCGAGTGATTCAGGAAGATGTGACTGAAACTCAGGGGGCATGCACCCTGGTCTGTTTCGGCAGGAAAACCTTGGGTATAGAGTGGATTTCCGCGAGGGATATATGACTAGTCTGGCGAACCCATCCTCACAGGAAAATGGGAACAGGATGGAATAATATACCTTCGTTAAAGTTATGTGAGTGGAATGCGTCTGCACCATTCACCTTTGTCTATTTCGATAGAAATCGTCGAGGAAGCATTTATTTGCTACGCTTATAGAAATTTCTTGATAACCTGGAAATTTTTCGCTGTACATGGGATCATGCAAACCTTTCCGCATGCAACTGAAGAGCGGTTATTTATTTTTTAATTTTTTAGGACCTCTAACCCTTTAAACCCGTAAGGCTAGTCGTTTCCTAACATGCATAAAGAAAGGATCCATGGCAAAGCTTGACAGATGTAAGCCACTTCAAAATAGCATCTCGAATGAGACATTTCTTATCATACGACTGGCGAGCAATGTTGTCGCAGAGTTCAAACTCGTTAAAAAATAAAATCTCCACGAGCAGTTTTAGCGCATAGTTCAAGCTCGTTAAAAAATAAACATAAGTCATGAGCAAATGTTTCCCCCAACATTTAAGCTCATTAAAAAATGAACCGGTAAATAACCATTGTGAATGCCTTATGACCAGCTTTTGAGCCTTGGTCGTGTTCTCACCATCACCTCCACTCTGTTTTTAGCCGATCATTCACCCCCATATGATTTTTTACCCCTTCGAGGAACCTCT
>APFE030784652.1:0-10746 GCA_000404065.3 Pinus taeda | reverse complement strand
AATGAATTACAAGATATGGTTGGATTCATTTCTTCTTTCTCGATGTGATATTTCACTTCTTGCAACTTTTTCTTCTTGATATGTCCTTCTATCTTGAGAGTTTGAGGAGTGGTAATTCTTGCCAATGCTTTACAAGATATGGTCTGATTCATTTCTTATTTCTCTGGGGTGGGGTCCTGCCGTATATCCTCTTCTTTTGATGTTTCTTGATCCTTTTCTTCCTCATCTTCATAATCTATGTAAAATAATTTCTTCTCAACACACTTATGACCTTAGTGCATTTGCTATCACAATTGTAACAAAGCCCTTTTTCTCTTTTTTCTTCCAATTGTTGTGGTGTAACCTTTGTAGGTTGTGGAAGGCTAGGAGAAACAACACTTCCATCTTTATAGTTGTGACGGGTAGACTTCCTTGTTGCCATAATTTTACTTTCTACTATTTTTCTTTCCAATATGTCACAAAGCCCTTTACTCTTTCCAATTGTTGTGGTGTTGCTCTTTGTATCCTCATAATGTGCTATCATTTCCTCCGTGAAAATTGACCACGTAACAAGTTTTTTACGAGAACAAAGCCCTTTATACCATAAAAATTGATCCGGTTCTAAATATGAAGATGCAATACATACCTTTTGTAACAGTGGTACATCATGTAGATCAAAATATTGCTCCATCTGAAGTATCCAATTTACCGGATCCTTGCCATCGAACTTCCTCATCTTGATTTTTCTTGATTTTAGGAGCTCGATCTTGAAACGATTGTAACTCTGTACTTTCGGATCTTTAAGTTATGAAATTGTGACCTATAGTAGTCCTCTGTGTCCTCTTTTTAATGCCACCAGTCTGATCCAAATTGGATTCTCCAAGAAAGAGTTATGCACAATCTCCCAAGATGACCTGATTATAGACCTTTCCAGAAGAGTGAACTTGTATGAAGTGCCACGTGTCACTGTTAGAAATGACAATCCATCCTCTTTTTATACCTTCTTAAGAAATTTCAATTTGATGCTTAGAGAGAAAGTTATGACGATTTTCCCAAAGTCACTTGTTTGGAATGTAATTCAAGAGTCTGCAAGAAGACCAACTTCCTTAGATCATATCTCTGTAAATATACCGTGAACATCTCGAAAATTTGGACCCTAGATTTAGCGTGATTTCTTCTCAAATGGGTTTTTTTTTAGCTTCTAAAACATCGCAAAAAAAAAGTTATAGCGAACATGCCACGATGGCCTGTTTGGAATGAAATTCAGGAGTCTGCAAGAAGACCAACTTCCTCAGATCATATCTCCACAAATATAGCGCGAACATCTCTGAAATGTGGACCCGAGATTCAACGTGATTTCTTCCCAAATGGGTTTTTTTTTAGCTTCTAAAACATTGCAGAAAAAATGTTATAGCGAAAATGCCATGATGACCTGTTTGGAGCAACGAAACCCTAGAATCTAAAGCTCTGATACCAAATGTTATGAAACCAGCTCAAGAAAAGATAGAAAAGAGAGATCCACGCCTTAGAATTCAGCCTCTTCGAGGGGGCAACCTCCTTTACATTACATAAATGAGCAATTCTTCGATGATACAAATGAAAAGACCTCCTTTCTATATATAGGAGTCTAAGGGGTCATAACATAATTAGAGCCGACATAGCAATAATAATGTAAGGGCACAGTAATAACAATAGTGGGCTTCTATGGGGCACAATAGTAAAAATATGGCACTACATGGGTACATCAATATAATAAGTGGGTTGTACTAATAACAATAAGGGGTTACACTAGTAGTATAGGGGCCTAACACTCTCTTTGTTACCACCAACCCATCGTCTTTGGGCACCATAGTTCCAACGTATTTAGTTGCATTGATTAGTCCTGTTTCTTGTACATTTTGCATGGGTTGTGCATGTTCATCAAGATTCTCAGTGTTCAAAATCTCTTGTATTGGAGGGTCCTCCTTGATTTCCTCTTCTTCATCCTCCAAAAAAATGGGATAAAAGGGTTTCCATATTTTTTTTTTCTAGGTTTGCCCCTTTTTCTTTTTTGGGGGTATTTTTAGCATGTGGAAAAGAATCCTGTAAACAACACTTTTGAAAGCATGTACAACATCTAAAGACCATATTTTCATAATCCAAATTTTGGATCCTTTTGTCGATCCTAAAGACAACCCCTGGGTTGAGGAGAAGGGTCAGTGCCTAGGACATCTTAGTATCTCTTAAGAATATGCCTGTTCTAAATCTCATTCAATTTCACTTCTCAAATGCAAATCATTTTACACATAGGTATTATTTTGTTCCAAATAATTAATGCTTAAGTATGGTGGCCTACACATAGAGAGTATAGACTCATTGGGTTGTTGCAGTATAAGTGAAAGAAGAAATACAAGAGGAGAAATCAAGTGCAGAGGGATGGACAGAAAACACTGTGCACTAAATTCTAGTCAAATCATGGTTTATACTAAATAAATGAACTATAGAAACCACGAAGAACGTTTTAAAGCCTTCAATCCCACATATTATAGGTACCATTTTCCATAACATAACATAGGTAAATTTGTTATTCAAGATTAAATCCAACAACTAAAATTACACAATTGATGAGAGGAAAGAAACACATATCAAATAATAAACATAGAGGGAATTATATACTACACATCTTAGTGCTCAAAATCACCAAAAACTTCTTCATTAATCTTCAAGAACAACGTACATTTGATAAGCACTAGAACTTGAAAAACTTGCAAAAAAACTATAGCCTATGGAATAAAAAATTGAACCCTTACTAATGAGTTTTTCATCCCTTTTATAGGGGGAACCAAAACAAGAAATGTTACAAAAATATCTAGAATGCTACAATTATCTAAACTACACAATTTTCTGAGCATGTGACTAGCCTAGCTATCTTAATTATTACATAACATACTTGATTTATTTCTTGAAAATGAAATATTATCAAAATTTTAGAAATGGCATGAGTCTGTCATGATTTCCATAAAAAAATATCTCTGTTGCCAACTCTTTTGATCTTCTGAGGTGGACCTAGGCTCCATTGTTCAAATTCGCAGTGGGTTGATGAACTAGACACACTCTTTCCATTATATTACTTCCATGGTTGCCTGTCATTTTAACTATCATTTTCTCCTCTAACTAATTAAATTGACCCTTTTTGAAGGTGGCTCTTCTATTGGGCGCTTCCTTCTACCCATTGGGATCAAAATCCTTATAAAAAGCATAGTGGAGAGGCCTTAGCCTAGTGGATGAATTACACAGGAAATGGTTGCAAAACAATCCATCATTTAACAGATCTCGAGAATGAAAATTTTCTTCATTTCCATCTCTTGATGCTCCCTAGTCCTTTGGTATTTTTGAAATAAAATTAGAAATAACCACAGGATTCCAGGATTTCCGATCTCCTTGGTCGAATATCTATCACGATATTCTGTTCAATCGGTCCTAGGTAACGGAAAAACCTTTTGTTTATTGATGGATCCCTGGAGCCTGCCTCACAAAAATAACTCACAGGATCTACATTTCCAGGTTTTCTACCCAGATTTATATTACGAGGTTTCATCAATAGACAACCCTTGTTATGATAATTGATGGATCCTTGGTGCCCGATAATTTTGGGAATTGTCATTTTATAAATGCTACAGGGTTTCGGGGTTCTGGCCCTGTAATATAAAGTCCATCTCTCACTCTGTCTAGTGGTAGATCTATTTCCTCGACTCTCTCTATTGAAAAACTTCATCTAAAAGTAGAATTTGGCTAAGTGTTAGGATCTATTGGTTCAATCCCAGCTTCTATACTTCGACTCATTTTGGCTCTCTGCTCTCTTTGTATCTCTCTTCCAAGGTTTAAAACACAAAGTATTTTTCCATTCTACTCTCCTCCATGCACTCTTCCACTGCAACTTGATCTCGTCTGCACTCGACTCTGTTCTGACCTCTGTCTCTATCTACAATGCTTCTGCAATCTCCCTTTCTCCACAACCTTTCTATGACCACTACATATATATATATATATATATATATATACAAAGCCTCCTCTCATGGTCCTTCTCTAGTTAATGGATCATTAATCCTTGTTGAGCAATGATCAATTCTTATCTTCCTTGAGCTCTCGAATCTAACAATGTTTAGATTCAGGTTTATTTTGGAGCTAAAGGTGTAGATTCCTCATAATTTTGGTTTCTCTTGATGAACGAAGGTAATTGGACACTGTGGATGTGAAGATCGCTCCATGCATGTTGACGAGTGACGTGGAGGAGACATGTCGTAGAGTTGGCTTGGGTGAAAAGCAAAGGAGTAGGGTGATTTGTCAAATAGTTTCACACTCGCCTACCATTCACACTCGATGGTGGTCTTGACTGCAGATGTAGTCACCATGCTGGCTCGATAGATGGTGGGACCATCTATCTTCCTCTAATGAAGTACTTGGGCGAGCTTAGAGACAAGGCTTGACCCCCCCATAATCCATCGTGATTTTTGATCTATAAAGTGTGCCCTTTTGACCTTGGCTTTTCGGGGGCAAATGTTGGATTTAACTATCGAGCTTGTTACCCCGATAGGGCTCCTCCAGGATGAGTCCGCTCTTGTATGGACGATGATCCACCCTATAAGTAATCAATGTTTAATCATTTGAAATTAAAAGTAGGGGAAAATCCGACATTCCATTGCCTCTTGTGCTTCACCTTATTTTTCTTTCTCCTCCATTTCTATCTAGATATAGAGTCCCAAATAATCTTTGAGCTCATGAACCAAAATCCTCTGCAATACAACAATTTTAGGAAACACAGAGGGGTTACAACATCAACTCCTACTAGGGGAAACATCTTGTTGGCAAGGTGCTGAGAATTTGTAGACTAGTAGCCTTGTTGGGAATGGAGTAAAAAATATATTGTACTAGAAAATCTCCCTGGAACCCTTTTCTTTTTGCTGGAACTATTCTCCTTATAAACACTGAAATGAAAAAACATAAATTTTAAAAACTAAAAATTAAATGTTCACATAGTGAGATTATCTATGTACAACTCCTACTGCTCCTACTTGCATACATGGCTTAATTCACTCGAGTGAAGTCAACCTTCCAATGATACCAGCCCAAAATATGAATACTAGACCTTATTCCACTGTGCTCTTGAAAGTCAACAATTAAAATGGGCACATACTACATGGTAACTTCAGAAAAAAAATAAAAATTGACACATACCTTGGAAATGATGGATGTTATTGACCAAAGAAATTATCCATGTAATCAATTATTGGGTCATAAAAAATTGTTGCTTCGTTTTCTTGAAAAATTCCCTGATGCAAATATTTTTGCATAACATAACCATAGTCATTGCTTCGTTCTTAAACTTTGGGATCTTCCTAGAAAAATTGTTGTTGGTCATCTTCTTCCCACCTTTTTGTAAGAAAACCCTTTTTAAAATATGCAACAATCTCATCCTCCTTTGAATCATATGAATCATAAATATGAGAATCTTCATTAACTTTATCACTAGCTTCTTTTTCTCCATCTGAAAGATTTAAGTCATAAAATTGAGCTTCTTCGTTAACCCATTGCCAACTTCTCATTTTGTATGGATTCCCATGACCAGGACTGTTGTTGTTCTGGAGCACCCAAATCCCCATCTAAGTCATACAATTCATAAGAAGGAGAACCATCAAATTCAGCAGAATAAGATCTCTGAAGGTTTGTTTGCAGCTTAACATTGTCTCCTTCCTTTTCTTGATTGCTAGGTAGTGCTTCTTGATGTAGGCATATGTTTTCTTGGTGATGATCTCCATAAGCATCTTCAACAACATCATCAGTCTTAGAAATATTTTCAACTTTAAAATTTTCACAACAATATTCAAAAAAATAATACGGTGGATATAAACATTTGCAAAAATAATTATATGCTATGTGAAAGCTCTTGAAAGAAGATATGCTGCAATGAGGTAGGGTTTTGTACCAAGTTTTTGGGTGTGGGATCCACCCAAGGCAAGTTTTGGGGCTCAAAGCCCAAGTTTTGACTAAGTTCCTTGTAAATACTTCGGGATTTGTGGGCGCGAAGTGCGAAGTTGTGATAAGAGTCATAGGGTTGTCTGCCCTTACTTTTGTAAATGTAGTGTTGGTTTGAGATATCTACCCATGGTCCGCGGACCATGGGATTGTATAAATAGAGCAAGGCTCTAAGTGTAAAGAGACATCTAAGAATCAGAGAGAAAATCAATCCATGGAACATTGAGTCGAAGTGTAGAGTTGTGTCTTTGGGTCGTAGAGTAGGAGAAGGCTCTGCGGTTGAGTGCACAGAGGCCTAGTAGTCCGCAGTTGAGTGCATGGACCCCTGAAACTGAGTGCATGGGGAAAGTTGAGTATATAACCAGTTGAAACATTAATAAAGAGAAGTTTTATTGTATTTATGTGTATCTTTCCTATTTTATGCATTGAGTTACATTGGGTATGAATTGCATGTTTACTTTTTATTTGCTATGTGAACTTATATGAATGTGTTGAATAAGTGAATATAAGATAAAATATCTATTTACATGAAGATAACTAACTGTTAGAAGAAGATAAGTAAGAAACATAGTGTAACTTGGGGAAATAGCACAGATCACTAATTTAACAGTGTGAAAGCTCCTTAGCCCCTAGTTAGGGTTGTGCGAAGGCGAATATAATAGGGCATGAAGGCCTCGCAGACTAGGAAAGTGTGCAAAGTAACTTGCTCTAAGGTACTCACAGTTCGACTAAATCAACCCCCTCAGACATCTCAAGGGTGTAGAAACCTAGTTCCAACATCCCCCCATACTGCTTCAAGTGAGACCTCAGTCCACGCTCTGAGGACTATTGCCGAAAGGGCCAATGGTATAGGGATTTGTTTGGCTAATTAACTCCGAACCTGGGTCAGGTCCCAACAAGCCAACTAATCGTTCCGTTGTCGGGACCAGAATCTGCATAGAGATGTCTGATGTCATATCATTGGAATCCAACTAAGAAAGAAATTGAAGGTTGGCTGGATAGAAGAATTCACGAGTTCGCAACGCAAGAGAACATGAATCCATGAACTATCAAAAGAAGAGTGGTAAGACTGCTATCTATACACAGAGATCCACAAAATTTTCTTCGCATCTTTCCCTATTGAGCTGTACGAGTGGATCGCAAAGTTAGTAGATAGCCAAGGAAGGTGCAAGCTCGACAATCCTATTGTGTTGTCCCTAGAGTTGGTGCACATATTGGAAGCATCAAAGGATAAGATTGTGCACGTTGTTGATCACTTACTCGATCAAATTATAGGAGGATTCATTACTGAGTTCACAGTAGACACTATGGTAAGCTACATCGAGGTTGAGTGATGCTTTCTCAAAGGACCGCGAGGTAAGTACGTTAAATCTTTGAACACTTGGATTAAAATGCTACTATGTGAAAAGTGGATTATGTGAATACATTGATGTTTGGGGCTATGCAAAGTGGGAGGATTTACAGAAACGAAGATAGTGTAGAACTAGAAACTAGCCCCTTGATTTCACCTCCACGAGGGGACGAGGAAGAGCTCATGAAGGTCTCACCAAGAAGTGCAATCAATTCGATAAGGTAGAGGATTCCATGCATACCACCCCCACCCCTACCACCACTAGCTTCACTGCTTTCAACCCCATCTTTGCCCGTACCATCTCCACCACCACCGCAACTCAAGGGAGTAGGAAATAAAGTTGCCGGTGTTCAAGGGAGTAGGAAATGAAGATCCATACCAATTTTGGTTCGTGATAAAGGCCATATGGGAAGCACAGGGAGTTACAGTTGAAAATATAAAGAAGGCGACGCTGGTCAGCGCTTTGCAAGATTGTGCATTGACCTAGTATATTAAGAATTCTAATGACGATTCGAATGCAGGGATCATGGATATCCAAATTGCGCTAAATAGAGAATTTAGCAGAACAAAGTTAGAGGTGCATTCGATTATTGGGTTCAAGGAGATCACAATGATACCAGGCGAGACTCCTTGGGAGTTGGATTAGAGATTGAAGTGCACAATTTGCGAAGCTAATCTGACTTTTATGGATGGAAAATACTGGGAATGGTTTGTAGCATCGCTAATGTCGCATTTGAGGAACATGCTGTCACAAAAAAGGTTTAAAAACTCAGGCAGAGGCCTTGGATATCACGATGAGGCTTCAAGAGACCCTAATATAGGATCCTAACCTAGGAGTTCAATAGATCCATGTGCAGCTGAAAAACTTATGCCTTGAGATGCAAAGTCTGAAATAGGACAGGAAAGCTTGGCTGGAAGTGTGTGAAGAAGTATGGTGTGTAAAATACAAGGGTCAGGGACATGAAAAGGACCACTGCCTAGTGTTTGTGAATTTCCTCATGGGAGGAGGACCAATTTTGTTAAGACCAGAGGCACAAGCGGGACCTAGTGCAGCACCTGCTTTGCGGTGCACGATTTGTCAAAAAGGAGGAAAGCATGCTACAGACAACTGCCATTTGTTGCAGAAGTGCACGTATAATTCGCAACAGTTGTTCTGTAATTTTTGTAGATCAGTGGGACATGATGAGTGCACCTGTAGAAGCTCTGAGCTAATGATAGATAGGACCCCCACCTACAAAGTTCAGTTTGAAACGTGGCCCCTTGACCAGAACACAAGAGTGGCACGAACTAGATTTTAGGGGCGCAGACGAGGCCGAGGTGGAGGAGGACCTGGAAGAGATCACAAACAACTGATATGTTATAATTGCAGGGGGTAGGGCATTATGCCCATGATTATATGAATCCAACGCGCCCATCATGCCTATATTGTACCTTGTTTGGTCATGAGACAAAGGATTGTCCCACAAAGATAGCAAAACTACACGATAAGGTAGCCTTCCAACCTCCCCCAACTCAGAACCTACAAATGATAAGGTCTGAGCCGCGCGAGGAAGACCCTAACGTGAACATTGTGCTCCGAAATGGAATTACGACAGGAGATGATAAAGGCAAACATCTTGAAGATAGTACTTGGGTTCACAAGGCTCCGATCAAAGAACCAGAGTTTGATTTGGAATGCGCTAAGGAAACCTTCATGGAATCTAAGAAGAGCTTCGCTGATGCCTCCACTTTAGGAAGCAAAGGCAGACCAGAGCCAGAGATAGACCCATCGATGCTCACGATGTTCCTAGAAATATGCATGAAGCTACTAAGAATGGTCTCCTATCCAATTGCGAATGGCGAACCAACAAAAGATCATACCTATGGGAAGATTGCAGGGAATCACCGTGGATATTGAAGGGGCAAGCATGCTAGCAAACTTTGAAGTGATAGAGATTTTTGATGACAACAATCCCTACCATGCATTATTAAGAATAGATTGGGCCACTGACATGAACGGGGTGATAAATCTGAAGAAGCACAAGATGATTTTTGAGAAAAAGTCTCTGTGCGTAGTTGTACCATTGGACCTTGTAGAAGGATCACACTACACGGAGCTAGTATGCGAGTATGAAATTGATGACGACTTGGACTGAATCTACAAGATAATTGTGTGAGAGCAAGATTGGGTAAATCCCACCATGGATGGATGAATATCATGGGAGCGTGAAAGCTCCTATACATTGGATTCAGATGAAGAGATAGAGTGATGGTAGAATCGGTTACACGAGGTAACCACGCCGATTTGCAACATGATGACAAGATCGTTACGTTGTGTATAGACAAATGTGAGGGATCTGCCTATTTATGATGGGTTAAGTGAGGTAGATGCTTTCCTAAACATATTTGAAAGAGAGGTGCTGGAACAAAAATGTTTCAAGGCTTTGAAATGGGTACTATGCGCTACGCCTACAAGGTGGTGGGGTACGCACCAAGGAAGCTTTGAGGACTTGTGCGAATGAAGGAGAATGATGTGCATGCATTTTGGGAAGCCTCAGATGTGACTAATAGACAAGAATGATGGACTGGATGATTTGCACATGCATCTGTCCAGGTGGGTACAGGCATATGGTAAACAACCTACGCAGATGCACATGGAATTCACATTCAGGAACACAGTTAATAAGCATCTTTTGGTGAGGAAATTGGACAAACGGTCCCCCCAGTTGGGATGACAAAGTGTGGAAAGAATGAGTGTGTAGAAGGTTACCCATATAGAAGCCTTTAACGAAGTGTGTGAAGCACTGAACATGGTATATAATGTGTAGTGGAGTGATTGGGACCTACGTGTACCAGCAGTTCTATGGGCTCATAGGACAACATGCAAGAAACTGATGGGGTAGACACCTTCTAGGTTGGCCTATGGAGCAAAAATTGTAGTCCCAATAAAGTACAATATGCCTAGTCTACGCATAGTAGCGCCAGTAGATATGACAGTTTGCAGAGCCTTAGAAGAAGGGATAGTGTAGCTGAACGAAGAAGAACGCTTGGGACCTAAGGAAGAAATCCAACAGGGTGATCTTAGGCTCCAAGAACTCATGAGAGAAAGAGTGTGGTTAAGGGAGAAAAGTGCTCTGGTGGAAGAGGAAGTCAAGAAGCTTGAGGAGGAAATAAATAAGGATTTTATTGATAAGAAAACCGAGTTGATAAAACAAGGTGCACATGACAACGGTGACGAATTTGGGGACTACCGCCAAGAGTTGATCAGATTGATGCCTTGGATTGGACCATATATTACTAGAGCGATCACCCATGGTGGCACGATGCCGATGGTAAAGTGCACGACATAGAAAATAAAAATAAAAGGCGGATTTTTTCGAGGAAAGGTGATGGATGACTAGTTGAAACCCTATACAGGTGGCGCG
>APFE030784647.1:113475-125067 GCA_000404065.3 Pinus taeda | reverse complement strand
AACAAAATAAAGTTGAAACAATTAAGACCCCGGGTCTATTACAACCTTTATCCATTCCAAGCCAACGTTGGGAGGTTTGAATGGATTTTATCACAGGTTTACCCAAGTCTGAGGGAAAGAGTGTCATCATGGTGGTAGTTGACAAACTTACCAAGTATGCACACTTTTGTGCATTATCACATCCATTTAAAGTCGGTACAGTTTCTACTGCATTTATGGAAACAATTCAAAAGCTACATGAAAACCCAAAGATTATTGTAAGTGACAGAGATCCCATTTTCACTGGAAATTTTTGGACAGAATTATTTTCTTGTCTCGGTACTTAGTTAGCTCATAGCTTATCTTATCATTCTCAATCTGATGGGCAAACTGAGATAGTAAACAAATATTTGGAAGGATATCTTCGTTGCATTGTATCTGATAAATAGACACAATGGGTCGAATGGTTGCCTCTAGCTGAATGGTGGTATAACACTTCCTTCCATACAACAACAAAAATGACCCCATTTATGGCACTTTATGGATATCAGCCACCATCTATCACATCATATTTAAAAGAAAATTATAAGGTTCAAGCTGTGGAACATCAACAACAAGTCCTCCAACTCTTAAAGGATAACCTCGTGTTGGCACAGAATAGAATGAAACAACAGGCAAATAAACATCGCAGCGAAAGAAGTTTTGATGTAGGTGATTGGGTATTCCTACGGCCACAACCATATAAACAAATGTCCCTCAAGCAAGCTAAGAAAGATAATAAATTATCACCAAAGTATTATGGTCCGTACAAGGTGTTGCAAAATATTGGTATTATGGCATACAAATTGGAGCTTCCTACATCGTCTCGAGTTCACCCAGTTTTCCATGTTTCATGTTTAAAGAAAGTTATAGGCGACAAGCTCTCAGTTCAAACAATATTGCCCGAACTTGACGAGGAAGGAAAAATTATATTGGAACATGAAGCAGTCACAGAAACAAGAACTCGACAACTATGAAATCGATCAATTTAGGAGTATCTCATCAAGTGGAAGAACTTATCCGTTGAAGATTTCACATGGGATGATGAGAATTTTATAGAGAAGCATCCAGAACTACTCAAGCGTTGAGTGCAACACTTTTTTGAAGGAGAGGGACATGTTAGGTCCCTATAATACTAGTGATTACCCCATTACTATTGTAGTTGTATCCCTTATTAATATTGTTGTGCCCCTATTGTTCCCATATTTTTATTACAGTGCCCCATAGAATCCCTTTATTGTTATTTTTGTGGCTTTATATTACTATTGTTAGGTCGGCTGGGTTATATTGTGACTATTTAGACTCCTATATATAGAAAAGAGGTTTTGTCATTTGAATCATCCATGAATTGTTCATTTGTGTAATGTAAAGGTTGCCCCCTCGAAGAGGCTGAATTCTAAGGCGTTGATCTCTCTTTTCTATCTTTTTGTGAGTTGGTTTCATAACAAGCTGGCTAAAAAACCAAACAAGGATCAAGTCCTAACCTACCTTTCGTTATTGGACTACTCTCCTACTGAGATACATGGCTTCTTGATCAGGCCTGTGCCATGTTCAGGTGTGGATTGATAGTCAAACTCCCCTCACTCAATATTCATAGTTAAGATTTAGCTATAAGAAACTCATAGCATGCAACCATGGTTTCCATAACATGAATAAATTTGAAATTCCAAGATCAAGAAAGTAATATTCATCTAGTGATGTGCAATAGTACCTAATCAAAAATGTTTATAAAAAATTGATTAATAACATTGAAAGACTATTTATTACAGTGGAAGAAATATAGTTTGTCCTGGTTAAAAATCTAAACAAGGATCAAGCCCTGACCTGCCTATCTATTGCAGTGGAACAAATATAATTTGGGCTAGTTAAAAAACCAAACAAGGATCAAGTCCTAACCTGTCTTGTGTTATTGGACTGCTCTCCTATTGAGATACATGGCTTCTTGATCAGGCATGTGCCATGTTAAGGTGTGGATTGACAGTCAAACACCTCCTCTCACTCAATATTCATAGTTAAGATTTAGCTATAAGAAACTTTGGCCTATGAACTCTAAATGCAATGGCTACATGGTACTCTCAATATTTTTCTATTCAGTGATCTTAGGCAGGAAAAACAACAGCTCAATAATTCATGTGCACAGATTAAAATGGGGAAAACAACAACTTAATGGTGGCCTGGATTCAAAATGATGGATCCTACATTCTGTAGTACCACATCCCTATTGTAATTTGCATTTCCACCAACCTCTCAACTTTTCTTAACCTAGAGAATTCAACCGGATGAGATATAAAGTTTGTCAGCTTGCTTGACAATGGAGTCTTAATATTAAAGGCTTATACTAAATATTAATCCATATAAAGCCAATGAAACATGCTAAGTTGCTAGTTCAAGTCAGTTTTAATATCAAAGAGTTGCACTAATATTAATTCGCATAATGTTAAATAAAGTGAGTTTTTCAGGCTACCACCTAATCGGAAGGACTATTGCACTATGAGAAGTATTTATAGCCCAAGTTTCTTCATGAAATTTAGAGCCAGTATTCCTCTGATATGATATTGATATGATATGGCTAGCTTGTGGGCTGTCTAGACAAACTACAAAACCCACAGGCTACTCACTGTGGATAATGACAAAGAAACTGAGTTTATTATACACTAATACCCTACCAGAAGTACTGCTCCAAAGTACTTATAGCCAAAGTTTCTTCATGAAAGTTAGAGTGAGTACTCCCCTGATATGATATTGCTATCAGCCTGGATTCAAAATGATGGATCCTGCATTCTATAGTACCACATCCCTATTCTAATTTGCATTTTCACCAACCTCTCAGCTTTTCTTAACCTAGAGAATTCAGCTAGATGAGATATAAAGTTTGTCAACTTGCTTGATAGTGGAGTCTTAATATAAAATACTATACTAAATATTAATCCATATAACGCCAATGAAACGTGCTAAGTTGCTAGTTCAGGAAAAACAACAGCTCAATAATTCACGTGCACAGATTAAAATGGGGAAAACAACAACTTTTGTGGTATCAAAATCAATCATAACCTGCGACTTTGTGTCTTTGTTAAGCAATGATTCAATCAAACAATATTACAATGACTATCAACGAGTGGCAAACTTGTAGATAAACTTGAAAGAATGAGAAAGGTCTTCCACATCAAAACAATCTTTATAAATGATTTAATATTTTACAAAATAGTTTCAACTCCAATGATGTACACATGGAAAGGAAATTATTTATTAAAAAAAATTGCATTTGCAACACATGCACCCCTTGGGAGCTAGTGCTACGCAAATGTGTTTGGATGATCCGTAAAGAACATGGAGTAAAAGTGAGACGAGAAAAATTCACCAATTTCTGACATTCAAAGAGGAGGTAAAAAAAGATTTGAAAGCAAAGAAATCAACCATAAACCTTGTTCTCAGAACGCATTACTCTTGAAAGAACTAAAAAATAAATTATTGGCAAAGGAAAATCCATATAATCGAGTACATGAATTAGAAAGGTGAAAAGAAAAACCGAACAGGTAGTGTCTAATTTTAGATATATCCTAAGGCCTTGTTTTTATAATCCTAAGCAAAATTTACACTGAGTGAGATTATCCAATCGCTGGCATCATTCAGTGGACTAAATGAATACAGTGCTAGACTTTCTATCATCACTTCTATCCACCAATGTTAAAAGTCTGAACTATCAAAATAGTGTTCATTTCCCAGAAAAGCAAAATACCAAGAACTATCATGAGCCAAACAGCACAAAAACCATAGCTTCAAAACCCTAAACCCTCAAAACCCCTAACCTGCAAAAGCCTAAACTTGCTTGAAACTCCAAGTGCAAATTTAACAAAAATTCCAATAGGAAGGTGAGGTGTTGAAAAACACAGTGGCAATGGCTGGTAGGATTTTTCCTACCGGATAGAAGCCATGTCCAAGCGTCTTCCATGTCTAGAGCTCGCCAGACTTTCTCCAGAGCTCCCCAGACCTACAACAAGTTGGAAATTAGCCAATGCAGAAACCAAAAAATCAAAAAACCAAACAAAAACCAAAAAACCTGCAATTATCTGTAAATGCAACCTTTGACCTCGAACTCGCTGAAATTGGTACTGGCTCCTCCCCAAACAATAGGTTACGCAAATGAAACAACCACCAAGGAAACCCTGAACCTCTGGCGGTCCAGAATGAACAACAATTGCAGACAGAATGAAATAAGAACAACAGAAACCCTGCTCCAACCATGGACGTGTGCAAGCAAACAATGGTGGACAACATCTCAACAATGGCAGACGAGACGCACAGGTAATGGAGCCGTCCTGCGCCATCGTCGGCGAAGGGCTTCGCTCAAACATCGGACCCAAACAAAAAATAGGGAGCAAAGCACACATCGCAGCAAACAGATGGAAACAACCGAGCGAAAAGTTGGCAAACAGGTTTTGAACGGCTGACACACACCACAACACGTGGTAGTGCACGTCGAACACATGTCGTACATGTGAATGTGTTGTCCACGTGGTTGTAGGTGAGGTGGAGGGGAGGGCGCATAGTTAATGGCGTCCCTCCCCTATCACCATCAAGAAAAGCAAGGGCGAGAGAGCGCAGCCCTATCTCAACCCTCTTTGTGCATTGAAAAATTGCGTTGGGAGCGCATTTATAATAACCGCGAAATTTGTGTGGTCTGAATACAAGCCATGATTCAGAGAATAAGCATTTGTGACTTATCGGA
Organism: Pinus taeda; assembly: GCA_000404065.3. Lineage (NCBI taxonomy): Eukaryota > Viridiplantae > Streptophyta > Pinopsida > Pinales > Pinaceae > Pinus > Pinus taeda. Next base: position 120,323 of record APFE030784647.1, on the reverse strand, counting down.
TTTTATCGACACCAATTTCAGAAATTCCCAATCAATACAACCATAGGCCTTGATAAGGTCTACCTTCAGCAAACAAGCTCTCAGTTTTCGGGGCTTGATAGAGTGCATCAGCTCCTGAGCAATACCAACAGTACCTTGTATTTGCCTACTCTCCAAAAACCCAAATTGTTCCTTCGAGAAGAACCTCGACAAGATCGCTTTGATTCTACACGCAATCAACTTTGATATCAGCTTGTATACTGAATTACACAGTGAAATTGGTGTATAATCCATACAAGTTTCCAGTTACTCTTTCTTGGAATCAGAACGATAAACGTGGCATTAACAGCCCCCGAGATATACCCCTTGTTCCTGGAGTCTTCAACAGCCGACAGCAAATCTGGCATCAACAACTCTCTGAAGTGACAAAACAGTTCAATCCCCCACCCATCTGGGCCGTGACTCTTTTCTTTTGCACGTTCCTTTAATATCTCTGATATTTCTGTCCTTGAGATCTGTTGGTGTACATGCACTTAGACTAGCTGTGTTGGTGTACATGCACCCAGATTAGCTCCAGTTAACTTATTGCTTGCATGTGGCACATGTACACATTAACATAAGGTAAAGCACACTTAGCTTTAGTTAGCTTTAGTTATTGCATGTACAACTAAGCTTAACTTAGTTGCTTTTATGTATTTATTCTAAAACTAATATTGTAGAATCAATTCATTCTTTTCTCAATTCTTGCTCGCTTCATTCCTTCTCTTGCAAGCTTGTTTATTGTTTTACAGATCTAGATCTGTGTTTCTCAAAAATCTTACATGGTATCAGAGCATTGGGATTTGTAATCAGTGCACAAGCAATTTTATTTGCAGGTTCAGAAGATTGAAGCAACAACAAAGAATGGAGTCTAAATTAGAGTTTCCACAATCGACAATTCTCACTCCATATAATTATTTCGAATGGAAGCCAAAGATTCAACTTCATCTCAGAAGTAGAGGCTTATTTCGAATAACCATGGAAACGGAAGTTGAACCAACATCGGCAATAGAGAAATCAAGATATTTCAATCGCATGGACGAGGCCTTTGGCATCCTATGTTTATCTATTTCTCCGGAACTGCTATTTCATGTTGAATCATGTTCAACTCCAAATGAAGTATGGAAAAGTTTGGAAGGATTGTTTGGAAAACAGGATGAAATGCAAGGTCACATTCTCAAAAATGAGTTAAACTCATTAGATCCGAGAAACTTTGAGAACATTCAAGATTTTTTCACAAGGTATAAAGCCTTGTTGGTTCAGTTGAAAGGATGCGGGATCGACAAATCCAAGCAAGAAAATCAGTTGATTCTTTCCATTTTATCAAAACTTGGTCCAGAGTATGCAGTATTCGTCTCTACATTCCACACAGTGAGATCTGCAACTGGAGCATCTTGGAAGATGCCCTCAATGGATTCTTTTATTCAGTATTTGATGCATGAGCAAGATAAGCTCATCAAAATGGGCACACTTAAAAATTCCAAAGCGCATGCACTTACTGTGCATGCAAAAGGAAAGGCAAATCCCAAACCCGCTGATGGATCATCTGGCTCAAAGGAAAGGAAAGGAACGAAAGGGCAATCAATGTGCAATTATTGCCACCGTGGTTTTCATCCTGAATCTGCATGCATGAAGAAGACTATAGATCTTATGACGCAGACACTCCAACAACACAATCTTGGAGACCACATTCCTGAGAATGCTAAGAAGAAGTCTGGAGAAAAAGCACCAGATCCAAGAGGTAACGGGCATGCTTTGATTGCTCTTCATTCTGCTCCACAAGAATGGATCATCGATTCAGGAGCTTCACATCATATGGCTTCTTCAAAGGAATCCTTTTCTTCTCTACATGCATACTCAGGTCCTCCATTCTCATGGGGGGTAATTCTGCAGTTGCAGCAACTGGACAAGGAAGAGTGCAATTTCGAAGATGGAAGTTTTGAAAATGTCTTTCATATTCCAAGGCTTTCTGTGAATCTTCTCTCAATGTATCAGATGACACACACAGGCAGCGGAAGGAAAGTGGAATTTACCCCAGATTCCGTGAGCATTTATGACATGCAAACCAATTTGAAGATTGCATCTGGCAAGGTAAATGATCAATCTCGTCAGTATACATTTTCTGATTTTGTTCCTCAATCAGATTCTATTTTGCTACTTACGCATGCAAATGAAGAAAGTAGGATTTGGAAAGAAAATGCAAAAGAAAGCCAACCTGCTGAGGCAGTAAAACTAGCAGCAAAGGTTGAAGCTATGGAGGATAAAAAGCCTGAAGATGAAGCTGCAAAGGCTCCTGAGGAGCCCAAAAGTGTCAAGGAAGATGAGCCCAAGCTGGCTGAAGAGCCTCCTGTGGCCACGAAAATGGTGCCTGTTTTTCATCACCCTGCTCAAGATTCTCGTTACTCCATGGACTATGATCTCAAGGACTTGAATGGAAGCTCAGATCCTTATGCGAGGATTACAGTGGGGAACCACAACATCCGTATGCGAACAATTGCCGACAACCTGAATCCCAATTGGGATCAAGTGTTCGCAATTAGTAAAGAGAAGCTCAACTCACCCACGCTTGAGATTAGCCTGTGGGATGCAAACATCAGGAAGAAGGACGATTTTCTGGGGATTTTGGCGTTCGATCTCCAGAAGGTGCCTACCAGAGTGCCACCGGACAGCCCTTTGGCTCCGCAATGGTACTGACTGGCGGACATGCGAGGGGAAGGCTAGTTAGAGGAGCGCATGACGAATAGTTTCTGCGCTGGTGTAAGTGCTTCTAATGCACACACTTGGACAACTCTTTCTGGTAGCGGTGCTGAAGATGTTCGTGTTATGATTCGCAAGAGCGTAAATGACCCAGGCAGGCCTCCAGGAATTGTCTTAAGCGCAACAACCTCCTTCTGGCTTCCTGCACCTCCTATGCGAGTCTTTCAATTCCTGCGTGATGAAAACTTGAGGAACGAGTGGGACATTCTATCCAATGGTGGTTTAGTCCAAGAAATGGTGCATATCGCCAACGGTCAAGATCCTGGAAATTGTGTCTCTCTTTTGCGTGTCAACAACTTGAATTCGAATCAGGGTAACATGCTTATTCTCCAGGAGAGCTGCACTGATGTATGTGGCTCTTACGTTATTTACGCTCCCGTTGATATAGTGGCCATGAATGTCGTTCTCAACGGTGGTGATCCCAACTACGTGGCTCTTTTACCATCGGGTTTTGCTATTTTGCCTGATGGCACACAGTCGAGTTTGGGTAGCAATGTCATTAATGACAAAATCTCCAGTGGCTCGTTGTTGACTGTGGCTTTCCAGATTTTAGTCGACTCTGTGCCAACAGCAAAGCCAACTGTCAACAGCCTCATATCCTATATAGTTGACCGAATTAAGACGGCTCTGAACTGTGAAAACGTCCTACTTCTTTATGCATTGTATATGGGTACCTAAAATGGCCGTGTTGCAGGGACTCATTCATTTTGCATCACTCTCACCTAAGTTATGCTTAAGGGGGGGTGTTGGTGTACATGCACCTAGATTAGCTCCAGTTAACTTATTGCTTGCATGTGGCACATGTACACATTAACATAAGATAAAGCACACTTAGCTTTAGTTAGCTTTAGTTATTGCATGTACAACTAAGCTTAACTTAGTTGCTTTTATGTATTTATTCTAAAACTAATATTGTAGAATCAATTCATTCTTTTCTCAATTTTTGCTCACTTCATTCCTTCTCTTGCAAGCTTGTTTATTGTTTTGCAGATCTAGATCTATGTTTCTCAAAAATCTTACACTATCAGTGCAAAAATTGGAGTGAGACAACAAACGAGTGGAATGAGACAGTGAAAAAGATGAACTTATGAATTCAATCCAGCCTTGCCACCTATAAAAGACAACCAAAACCTCCGAACTCGTAAACTATGCGTTGCTTCTTGCCTTCACAGCAGTCACACCGACTGTGATCGCCGCAACATCTTCATATCTTCAAAACTAAAATGACGGTTGCTTCATTCACACTTCTCGTAGCAGTTGCGGGTCTTCAAACAAGGCTTTAAGAAACAATTTCTTCCACCAGAGAGCACTCAAATTTGGGTGTCGGCTTCAACTCCGTCTACACATAAGTGACGTTTTCAACTTTTTCTGCACATAATCAATTAAATCCCAACAAATTTCGTCTCAGAACAACTGAATAATGGTCTTCTCTATTCGTTTAGGTTGACACTGCACCAAGAACTAGTTCTTATCCATTCAATACCCAATGCTCTATCTCCAGTCCACCAATCAATGCCTGATCCTCTATGTCCAGTACTTTATATCCTTCTTCCATAGTTCACCCTTGTCTCGCTGTTTTTCAAGTTCCACGCTGCTAGTTCCTCTTAATGCCTCTTCCTCGTAAGAGGTAAATCAAAAAAAAAAAAAAAATATCGCTATAAACATGCATCACATAATGCTTATTCATGTTTGGGTTACAAAAATAATTCAAATGAGTTGATTATATGTCATCAATGCAAGAAAGGAGATAAGGGATACTAAGACAAGCCAATGTAGTTTGCAGAAGCCACCATTGTTCGCCCCAACCGTCAGTGTTATTCGAATGTTTTCTCCTCTTCGTGTGTCGTAGGGCACGTCGTTTCGTTCAATTCTTGCTTTCTGCGGTCGTGAAACTCTTCATAGTGCAAATTTCTTCCTGGAACAAATTACATGTCCTGGTGAGCGACAACAATGATTTTCTTCTAGTCACCAACTTCATCATCAAATACTGGTCAATTCCTTCTCTCCAACTCAAATTCCACTTTGTTGGGGAATTTTTCTGGTAAAATCCCAAAAACAAACAATTAACTGAATACAGAGCAATGCTCTGTTTTTCTCCTCATGATCTTTTGCACAGGGAAGCCCAAAAAAATTTATGAACAAAGCAGAGTTTCACAACCAACATAAACTTGTATTAATTTATAAACTGCCTGATACAATTGTCTTCCTCTCTCTCAGAGGGATTCACCAAAACTTTTCACCAAAAAACAAAATTACTCTGCCTCTGTTACAAATGATTTTTACACTACTGTGTAAAATCTTCATTTACATTTACTGTTGTAAAAGAGCTTTTACATTTACTGTTGTAGAATAAAAATTCTTACATGTGCTATAAAAATTTCTTACATAACTTTTAATCTCAAAAATAAAATCCACACAGTCATTCTTCATTCGCTCTTGCTCCCCTTCATTTGAGCAATAAAAAAAATTACATATATGCCTTGCATCACACAATAGTCAACACATAACAAAAGGAAATTTCATATACATATGCGTTCCTTTTTGTTACAAATCTTCAACCTTGCACTGCTGTGCAAACCTTTGGTTTTGAAGAGGGAGTCCATACAGGTTGATTGATTTTAATGAATTTGTGGAAAACCTGTGAGTATTTAAGAAACCAACGTTTCAGACTGACTTGGTGAGTCCATCATCAGGGCAATGATGGACTCACCCTGATGATGGACTCACCAAGTCAGTCTGAAACGTTGGTTTCTTAAATACTCACAGGTTTTCCACAAATTCATTAAAACCTTTGGTTCTTTAACCCTCGCTGCTGCGAACACTTTCTCCTCTCATCCCGTGTGCAATAATTAACAATACAAAGTCAACACCAAAACAAAACTATATGGCGTACATACCATATGGGTTAACAATTAAAAATATTACATGCCGTAAAAACTTTAAATACTTTACCTAAGACTATGACAAAAGTATTAAATGCATTAAATGAAAAGTGCGATAAAAACCAAAAAAAACGTTCTGGCAGGTTGAATGAGATCCTTGTCCGTTGACTTGATCGGATGCAATTTGCACACCTAACTCACACAAACCAATCGAAGTTTAGTGTCTGGGGAATGGGTGGTTTTGTGTTCGTACACAGGACGCGTGTCAGTTAGTCGGCGTGTTCGGAGGCCCTCTGACAAATACAACCTTTTGCGAAAAGCGGTGCGAAATGAATTTGTGGTTTTCCGGAAATGGTTTTGCTGGAGTAGCGCTGCAATAAATGCGCGCAGGTGAAATTACAGTCTCAACACTCCCCTTTAATTTAAACTGCTGGGCATTCAGTCATACCCAAACATTTTCTCAAAAACTGAAAGCTTTTTTGGTCCAGTGGCTTTGTCAAAATGTCTGCTACCTGTTCCTGAGTCCTACAATGTTCTAAGACAATTTCTCCATTGCTCACCAATTCCCTGATGTAATGAAACCTCGTGTCAATGTGTTTCGTTCTCTTATGAAACATTGAATTCTTTGATAATGCAATAGCTGAGCTATTGTCACAAAAAATCATTGTTGTTTTTGCCTGCTCTTGGCCTAAGCTCCTCAACATCCTTCTCATCTAAACTGCTTGACGTGCTACTGTTGTAGCTGCCACATATTCAACCTCTGCTGTAGACAATGCTACAATAGATTGCTTCTTAGAAGCCCATGAAATGGCTCCCGACCCCATGTGAAAAACATAACCAGAATTTCTTTTCCGACCATCTACACTTCCAGCCCAATCACTATCAGTGTATCCAACTAAATCTGAATGTTCTGAGACATTATATAAGATGCAAAACTTTTTAGTACCTTTAACATACCTCAGAATCCTCTTTGTTGCTTGCCAATGTGCCTCTTTTGGCCTTTCCATGAATCTAGAAATCAAACTAACAGCAAACATTATGTCAGGTCTAGTTGCAGTTAAATACATAAGGCTGCCAACTATACACTTGTACAAACTAGGATCAAAATCCTTACTGTTGTCCTCTTTGCTGAGTTTTAATCCCATTACTGTGGGAGTGATTGCTGCCTTGCACTCTTGCATATTAAATCTG
>APFE030784647.1:98875-110772 GCA_000404065.3 Pinus taeda | reverse complement strand
ATGAGTTTTCATTTCTACTCAACCTTTGCTCATGTGTTATCAGTGATGCATGGAGTTCATCAACTGAAAAATTTGAGAGATCCTTTGTCTCTTCTATGGTGGTGACAATCACATCAAACTTTGAGGGTAGGACCCTCAAACGCTTCTCCAAAATCCTCCTTTCTTCAAGAACTTCTCCGTGTGTCCTCATTTGTGTAACCAATCCAATCACATGTGTGAAGAATGAGTCAATATTGTCTGACTCTTTCATGTTCAGATTCTCGAAATCTCTCATCAGCAACTGTAGTTTTGTTGTCTTCACTTTCTCCATGCCTTGATAGGCTGTCTTGAGGGTTTTCCATGCTTCTTTGGATGTCTTAGTTGCTGCTATCCTTGGAAACACACTCTGGTCCATTGCTTGATACAAAAATACAAGGGCTTTTGAATCCTTCTTCCTATTGCTCTTTAATAGATCTTTCTCTGCCTGAGTTAATCTATTAAACTCATTTTCATCTGTTGGTTCTTCAAAGCCATCTTGAACTAATTCCCATAAATCTTGACAGGAAAACGAGGCTCTCATGGTTATTGCCCAATAGTCATAGTTTTTCCCATTGAATTGTGGGAATTGAGGATTAAACATACCTATACTGGTGTTGGTGTTGGCCATTCTGGAACTCTTTAACTATGCTATAAATCCTTGACCATGCATTTAAAATACTGACTGTTTCTTTAGCAGTAACTCAAAAAACTTTGAGGAATACCTAAATCCTTTTGCCTGAGACTTCACTTTGCTGGAGAAGATTTACTGCTGCAACAAAAGGAACTTTCCTTTAGCTTCTTGAACACCTTCAAAGAGCTTGAACCTGCTCTGATACCACTGTTGGGGATTTTTCTGGTAAAATCCCAAAAACAAACAATTAACTGAATACAGAGCAATGCTCTATTTTTCTCCTCAGGATCTTTTGCACAGGGAAGCAAATAAAATTTTTGAGAACAAAATTTTTTCACACCAATAAAATCTTTATATTCATTAATAAAAACTCTGATACATATTTCACCAAAAACAAAATTACTCTGCCTCTGTTACAAATGATTTTTACACTGCTGTGTAAAATCTACATTCACATTTACTGCCGCAAAAAGGGGCTTTTACATTTACACATTTACCACTGTAAAATGAAATTCTTACATATGCTGTAAAAATTTCTTACATAACATTCACTGTGGGGTGAAAAACCATTTCTTTACTCACACCATTTACAATGCTGTTTAATACAGTTCTTCTTTCGCTCTTATTGCAGCTTCCTTCCCTTCCTTTTAACAAAAAAAAATACATCAGGTTGCTACGTATTGGCAAATTACATATTCTCAAAATACATATAGTAGCTGTTATGTTTCACACTCCTGTGTGTTTCACACCATGCTAGCTATTTTGTTTCACACTCCTGTGTGTTTCACACCATGCTAGCCCCTGCTCTGGTTTCACACTGCTGTGCTCACCTTTTCATTATACATTACAATACATATACGAATGAAGACAAAAACAAAACATATACCAAAAACCAAAAAAAAAGTAATGATAAGTTGACTTACCCATACCTATCTTTAAATTCACCATACTTCCGTGCAAACAAAAAATTAAAACATTTACCAGCCATCTTATGAACAATATTAAAGTTCATTAATGACTTTTACAGAGGTCAAACAAAAAGTTCAGGCAGGTTGATGAAGATCCATGTCCGTTGACTTGATCGGACGCATTTAGCACACCTAACTCACACAAACCAAACGAACTTTAATGTTCGGGGAATGAGAGGTTTTGGAGTTGTACACTTGACGCGTGTCAACAAGTCGGGGTGTTCGGAGGCCCTCTGACAGAAACAACTTTTTGCGCAAAGCGGTGCGAAATGAGGTGGCGGTTTCATGAAGTGGTTTTCCAGAACAGCGCTGCAATAAATGCACATAGGTGAAATTACTGTTTCAACATGTTGATCCAATATCTTCATACATAGACTTATCCTTCTTTTACGTAGATCTGTCCACCACTAATCTACTACATAGTAGATCTGGCCAATACAAATCTATATAACAGTAGAAAAACCATAGTCACAACAAAAATCATTACGTTGCAGATCTAGATCCAATGCATCAGTAAAGAAAATCATATCCCTTTCATTAGCTAGGCCAATACAATCCCTTCAACAAAAGAACGTTATTCTGAAGCCAAAATGGCTTTGATACCAATTGTTAGGAATTTACTACAGAGAGATAAATTATTTACTGAGAGAAATAAACATAAAATAGTTAGCAACAATCATAAGTCATAAACACAAATATTTATCTGGGAAAACCCCAACTCCCGGAAAATCCAAACCCAATGAAATTTCATTAATCTTGGCAGCCAAACTTGGCTAAAATGGCCAAGTGAAGGCACCTTCCAGGCCTACATTACAATGAAGCCTTTTCAGCCTTTTATAGGCTCCATTACATGCAATACCATCATGGGGACTCAATACCATGTGCCCCAAAACCATCACTATTTAACCAGGTCAAACTTGACTCAAACCTGAGTCAATTTTACCTAATAGCAACAATGCCTTAAGCTCTTCAATCGACAATATTTAGCAAACATTTCCCTGTTCACTAATAGCCAGAATTGTAGGTAGTGGAGAAGTTTTGGAATCCATCCCAAAAACATGACATGGCAACAGTGGAAAGAACCTTAGGATTGGTCAGATGCCCCAAATTCAATCCAATGGGAGGTGTTTAAAAAGGAGCTTGCATTGAGAAAGTTAACAGCCATTGAAGGACCAAATATTTTAAGATGGGGTTATACACCACGAGGGATGTTCTCAATCAAGGAGGCCTACAGGTTAACTACGGTGGAGCATTTAGAACCCGGGAATTCGAAATGGAGGAAAATATCGACAGGTAAATTTTGGCCAAAAATAACATACTACGTGTGGCTCGTGTGTCGAAAAAGAATTTTAACCTTTGATTAGCTTCAAAAAAGAGGTATCCAAGGCCCTCCAAAACGTTGAATGTGTGACTCTAATGTAGAAGACATGGAGCACTTTCTCAATTCCTATCTCGTAGCAGAGCAGCTGTGGAGAAATATAGGGCAACTCTTTGGATATATCGAATGAGACGCAACCAACATCAAGATGTCAATAGAATTATGGAGGCAAGGAATTTTCTCTAGACGAGTCTTAAATAGGGTGTGGAATCTTGCCTTGGGCTTCCTCCCATGGGCGATTTGGAAAGAAAGAAACATACGAGCGTTCAAAGATAAAATACTATCTCAGGAGTAGATATGGAAATGTACCATCCAAAATATAAGAGAAACTATTATAACAGAAAAATGGCACCCTGATGACTTGCAGGAAGCATCGCATGAAGCCTAGATTCTTGCTAATCTGAATTTATCTCCTCAAATGCTTTCTCCAACCTCTTGGAAACCTATATTTCCTTCTAGATCTTCAGCTTACAAATTCCGCCCCCCTCCTCAGAGCTTCCTTAAGTTGAATTTTGATGGTGCGTTTAAAGGCAATCCTAGGGATGCAATGCATGGAGGGATGTTTACATGTTCTCAAAGGCAGGATCTCCACCTATATGCAACAGATTGTGGATTTGCCACGAATAATGAAGAAACATTTAATGCAATCAAGCATGGCCTCCTCATAGCCTGAAGGGAAATTGAGGGGGACTCTAGAATGGTTATTGATGTCATCAAGAACTTGAATTATGTACCCGATGGGATAATATTAGTAAAATATAGAGGAAAATTCGTCTTGTCCATGATATCAGTGAAATACTGTCTTATTTTGATTACATTATCCCGTCCCATATTCTCAAATCAGGTAATAAGGCAGTGGAATTTTCAGCCAACTAGGGTTGTTAATATCAGGAGAAATCTATCGACACCCAATGGTGGAACATTCAGCATCGTGAGGATTTGGAACACCTTCATCTCATCCAGGAGCAAGATATCACTCAGACCCAAGATATAGAGACGGAAGGTAACAAAGTCCCCCTCGATTAGGGTGAGATCATGCCAAGGAATCCACCTTGGGATTCAGAAAATGGATGAAGTGTTGAGAGATAAGGTCAGGAGGCAGCCATCAACCAGTTTGAGCATGAGGGAACGACGAGAAGTTAAGGCTTGAGCCACGTGGATGCTGAAGGGAAAGGGAACACGATGAAAGAGGCATTTTTCCCAAGTGTTTTGGTGTGAAGAGATGATGTCAGCATGCATTTCTCTCCTAGGTTGGTATAGCTGGTTAGTTCTATGGTGGTGGTGTTTCTCCATAGTGTTGGAGAGCTCGAGGAGGAGTTGTTGCTCACCAGATTTGTCTACGATGTCTAGTTGCATGGAAAGCATTATTGGGTATGTTTCTTGTCTTAATTCACCCCTGTGTCTGTGACATGTCTGTCGTAGTCAGGATAATAGAAGGGACATGGGCTAGTCCGGAATGGTTTGCTTTGAAGGTCATCTGTATGTGGTTTCCCTACAAGAAGAATTCTATATTTGGTGAGTTGTTGTCCTGGTCTCAGTCGTGTTTGGCACTCTCCTCTCCCGCATGGGAATGTTTATCTCTGTCCAAGGGTGTTGGGGTAGGTTAGGATTCAGGAGGCTTGAAAAAAGTAGTAAGTTATTTGTGCGGTTAGCTCTCCTCTAGGTTTTGTGTGTCAATTGTCTCGTCTAGTTCTATGAATTTTATGGCATGGTTTGTTTGGGGCCTCGATTTGGCAAGGTGATATTTAATGTAAACAATGTTATGGGTTGCTATTGTGACAAGAAGGGATGATTTTATGGTTTCTCTATGCAACAGGGGTTTCACCAAGTATATAAATGGTGGAGCCGTCGACCTAGGACAAAATTGGTTCTATTTCGATGGCTCAGTCCTCACTTCATCTTTCTTATGCTGTTCTCTAATGTTAATGTAGTAGGTATTTCTAATTCATGTGTCTATAGTGATTGTGTGAGCAAGTCTCGGTTCAGGCTAGTTTTGGTGTACCTTCATTGACCTAGTCATTCTCAGTTTGAAAGCACTCTTTTTGTGATGGCTCGGGGTGCAATTTCGTTGGTTTTTAAAGGTTGTGGTAACGATTGTTTCCAAAGGAAAAATATAGACAAAGTGTCACCATCTTCCTGGCCCTCGAAGAGGAGTTTTTAGCACACCAATGCTCAGATCATCAAAGAGGCGGTGTAGGCCTATAATTTTGGAACTCCAACTGATTTTAAGAAAACAATTACAACATGGGAGAAAAAACTCAATGCTAGGCAACCACGAAAGTTCAGGTGGAAGATTGGAGGGATCTTGTCCTCGAATTGGGAAACACCAGTGGGCGTACCACCTAGTACAAGCATATTTTTCACTTATATTGGATTATGAAGAGTCTAGTGGCCAAAGCCATTATGACCCCTCAAATGAATGCAAGGGAGCTTGATCTGGGGTTACATGAAATTCAAAAGGAATTACAATTGATCAAGGTCTAGATTCAATGACTGAACAAGCACCTTGGCTGCATTGAGGAACACATTTCGTGTCTCCCCCAGTCAGTATTGCCACGTTTGAGTGCAAAGGACCCATCCCTTGTGGGTTCCTCATAAGTAGATGTTAACATGTTTAGCTTTGTTGGACTTTTTGTTGGTTTTTATAGCTATATATGTCTGTTATAGAATTTTGTAGATATCTAAATAAACACTAGTGGCTAGATATTCAGGCATATAAGGCCTTGCTAGACAAGCTTAAAACTTTCAAATTTTGGATGGCATAGAATGCATTTCATTAATCAATAGACTTGGTTTCCCATAGGGAAAGTTGAGGCCACGAAATATCTTTTTATAAATATAACCTGCATTTATATTGAATGAATCAACAAAAAGCTACCCAAGTTACAAAAACAATATAATAATAGAATAATAAAAAAAACCTCATAAATAACATAATATAATAATAAAATAATTAACCAAATCTCATTTTAACGTAGACATTTTGTATAAATAACAATTATATTTTCAAAAAAATTTCTAAAATATTTCAATCTTAATAAATGTCACAAGGTTGCCTATTTTTTTGAAGTGGCAATTTGCAATCAATTTGCAAAGCCAATGTGCTATACATTCACAGATGATATTTATAAGAAATTAAAATAAAATTAATAATGGATGGTTATACAAGACACTAAAGCTATTAAAACAACAATAGCATTAAAACAAGAACATATCAGTTAATATATAGTTTTGTTATCATCCAAATTTAATATATTTATAAATGTGGTATTTTAATAAGGTTGCTATTATTTTAATAATGGATGGTTATATATATGATCCCCTCTTCATTTAAGGCATACTCTAGGTAGCACCATTTACCCTAGAACATATATTTTGATATTTCTCATTCATAATATGGAAATGATCCTTGTAAATAACATCTCAAAATAAATTAGGTTGCAAAAGACACATACGTTAGTATGGTGGAGTCCATAAGTGTTCCTTTTCATATTTGATTTTATCTCTTTCCTTCGTCTCCATTTTATATTTCTCCAATTTCTTTATAATTAATGGTACAATAATTCAAAGGCTTCATACATCCATAACGACTTAATTTGAAGTACCACTATTGATATTGCTCTTATTCTGTTATTAACTCACTATAACAGACTTTTTATATAATTGATTTAATTTTTAGTGTAAAATCAATTTCAATTTCTATATTTTCTAAAGTTGATTTCAATTTTTATTCAATATCATTTCAATTTCAATTTTTATTCAATATCATTTCAATTTCAATTATAGTTTTTCTTTCATATTTGAATTTCATTTAAAATTCTAATTTCAACTTCAATTTTTAATACATTAATTTTAATGTACATGTCAATTTCTATTTTTATTTAATATGCATTATACATAAAAAAAAATATTCTAATGTACATGTCAAATTCTATTTCTATTTAAGATGCATTATACATAATTGTTAGTTTAGTATACCTATTGATTTTAATTTTAATTCTATTTCTATTTCATTGTAAATTTTTATTTAATATCAACCTTTTCTATTCAATGCAAATTTATACTTTCATTTTGATTGCTAATGCATTGATCTATATGTAGCTTTCAATTGCTATATGTGTTGATTTCAATCTCTATTTCTGTTTCTATTTCAAATTCAACTTATATTTCTAATTATATTTCTTTCTTCTTTTACATTTTAGAAATTGATATAAAAAAATGTAAGCCTCATGACCATAACTTATTTAATAGAACAGGTTAAATAGTATTAAAACTAATCACGTCAGGGATGGATTTCCCATTGGTTAGAGGATTCTAGTGATATATTAATTTACCTTCCTAGTTTTCAATGAACACTTGCCACATTCGTTGTCTTTATCAATTTCTAACATTTTGATTTTGTGTACATGTTAATTTCTAATGCATTGATTTAAGTGTATACATAAATTTGTAATTTTATTACAATTTTATTCAATTTCCAATGTATTCATTTCATTGTACGTGTCAATTTATCCCACATTTTATGTAAATGTCAATTTTATTCAAGTGTTAATTTAAATATATATTATATTTTTATTTAATGTCAACTTCAATTTCCATTTAATTTTCAATTATTTATTCTTTTTATATTTCCATTTTTCTGTCAATTTCTATTTCTACTACAATTTCTAACAATGCTAATTTTATTGTATATACCAATTTCCATATCTATTCAACACACACAATTGTTGAATTGAGTGCACATGTGAATCTCTATTTCAATGTGAGCTTTTATTTTTATTTCAATTTCTAAAATTTTGATTTTAAGGTATTTCTATATCTAAATTTCTAAACATTTTATATTTATATTCAATTTACAATCTATTGATTTCAATGTACATGTCAATTCTTTACAAATTGATTTTGTGTACACATCATTTTTTATTTTTGTGTAAATATAAATTTCTCTTTCTACTGTTATTTAATGCTAATTTCAATTTCTATTTGAAAATCAATTCTTTGTTCTTTGTTTTACGACAATTTCTATTTCTATTTCTATTCGAGATACATATACACAATTCTTGAATCCAATTTACATGTCAATGTCAATTTCAATTTCAATTTCTATGTCAATGTGAGTTTATATTATTATTTCAATTTCTAACATTTTGATTTTGGTGTACACGTAAATTTCTAAGACATTGATTTTAGTGCACATCTAAATTTCTAATTCTATCTCAATTCTATTCTATTTCTAATGTGTTAATTTTAGTGTACATGTTAATTTTTGAAACATTGATTTTATGTACATGGCAATTTTATTTCTATTTTTGTTCAATGTCAATTTCAATTTCAAACTTATATTTCTATTTTTAATTATATTTTTGTCTTTGTTTACACATTAGAAATTAAAATAGAAACGTCTAAATATGTAAAATTTCTCATTACATAGATGACAATAACTTATCTAATTAAATTAATAAGTGGAAAAACACTACATGTCAATTAGGACCTAGTTTCAAGGACCACTTTTGACATGTTTTCACTTTGTCTACTTGCTAACTCATTTCATATACAATTGATTTTAGTGTAAACTTCAATTCCATTTTCAATTTTTCCCAAAGTCAATTCAATGTCATTTTCAATTCTGATTCTAGTTCCTCTTTCATATTTGAATTTCAATTAAATTTCTAATTCCATTTCTAATTCCAATTTTTAATATATTAATTTTAATAAATATTTCAATTTCAATTTCTATTTAATGTGCATTATACATAATTGTTGATTCTAGAATTCATGTCAATTTATATTTCTATTAATATTAAGTGTACATAATTGTTGATTTACTATACATGTCAATTTATGTTTATTTCCAACATTTTCTATTCAATGTCAATTTCCGCTTTCATTTTGATTTCTAAGACATCGATCTAAGTGTAGCTATCAACATCTATATCCATTGATTTCATTGTCTATTTCAATTTCAATTTCAAATTATATTCAACTTATATTTTTATCTTCTTTTACATCTTAGAAATTGATATAGACATATGTAAGCATGGAAAATAATCCTTATATAGATGACAATAACTTATTTAAGAAAACAAGTTAAATAGTACTAACATTAAACATATCAACTAGGGGTTGTCAAATGGTTATAGGAGTCATATGTTAGTTTAGTCTCTTAGTTTTCAATGAATGCTTGTCACATTCATTCTCTTTCTCTACTTGTTAACCACTCCTTATATTATTGATTTCAATGTACATGTGAGTTTCAATTTCAATTAACATTTGATTTTGTGTGCATGTTAATTTATAACACATTGATTTAAGTGTACATCTAAATTTCAAATTCTATTACAACTCCATTCAATTTCCAACGCATTGATTTGATTATAAATGCCAATTTCAGGCACATTAATTTTATCTACAAGCCAATATTTATTTCAATGTAAATGCAAATACATATTCTATTTTTATTTAATGCCAACTTCAATTTCCAATTTTTTTTGTAAGCTTGGTAGGTTCCTTCCATTAATTTTCTATCAAAAGAGCAGGCTACATCCACATTTCATATGATTAGGTGGCCTCAACCTGTCCAGTACGAAACCACGCCCGTTGGCCACCTAACAACATGATAAGCCATCCATGAACAAAAAATAATAAGTCTTACTAGCTACGCTATAAATTTCTAAGTGTTTTTGTTTTTCCTACTATCTAGATAACTATAAACATAACTCGAAACATTCCTAAAAATTCAAAATTGTTGCACACAAAAACTACAATGAGGGGTGCACTATCACTCTACTCATCATCGATTGAATCGACAACAGAAGGGTCCTTCATAGTAGAGCCTGACAGTTCCATGTGAGGAATTACATGGGATGTGCTTCTCGATGCGGTTGAGGCGTCCTTTTTGTTGCTGCAAATGAAATTTGATCTTTTAAATCTCCTTGGTATAATCTGGGTGCCCATTGGATGACATGCATGCATGTTGGGAACTGCTCTAGGGCTTTAGCCAGAAGGCTTGTCATCATCCAGTATAAGTGGATCACTTGCTTATATTGGGTTGATCTTTTGCGGGTTTGTTCAGGGGCAATAACCAATGTTTGTCACTAATCCAGATCATTTTCCAAATTTTCTTCTCTCTGTTTAATAACATCTTCCCATTTTGCTATGAGTTCTCTAACCAGAGTTGAACTGCTCGAATGGTATGCCTAGGCTGGTTCCTCGATAATCCTAGATGTTGATTTATACCCATGCATAATCCCCCCGGATGAGGTGGACTGAATAGTTTGAGAAGGGGATGATTTCCTCTATTTCTCGTGAATGCGGGCTTCCCTGCCATTCCTTCCTTTACCAGAGGTGGCACGAACCATTCTGATGCACCTGCAAGTCGAATAATTTACTCTCTATATCTGGAAGCTGAATCGAACATAATCTAGACTCGGGAGAAAGAAATTGTCGGGGATTGCTCTAGCCTTGGACCATCTTCCAACAAAATTGCATAAGAGACTAAGAAAAGGAGCCAAATTGAGATCTTGTTGTCAACAGGAGACCAACATAGAGTAATGGTCTCGCATCTGCCATAGCTCCAACAATGCCCACAATGGTCAAGTATAGAATACAAACTGAATTATCCACAAGAAAAAACCCTGAAGGGGTCAGGTCAAGCCCATCTATAGTCAATTCAAGCAAGAGACATGTACGTTAGAGAAATAGATAGTAGTAGAACCTTGAGCATCCCCTAGGGAAGGTCTCACACACGACCATGCATTGTAAGAATATTCTGTATACCATTAACACAAGGAAACGATTGGCACAAGATGTTTTACACAGTTTAGGCTAGGACATGACATTGTGCCCATTAAGACCGAGCAAGTAATTACAAACAGGGTTGTCCATAAACCAAAACATTAAATAATCAGGGTTCACATTAACCAAATAGGGATGCCCATAAACAAAAACCTTAACAAATCCAACATAACAGAGGCAGGGAGCACAACGAAAACCTAAGCGACTCGTAGGCTAGACCCTGTGTAAACCTCAATTTCTATTTTTATTTCAATGTACACTTCTTTTTTTTCTTCGATTTCTAACTTGTTGATGTCAATTTTTGACACATTGTTTTTAACGTACATTTAAATTTTTAATACATTGGTTTCAATGTACATCTCAATTCTATTTGAATTCTATTCAATTTTGAACCCATTCATTTAAATGTACATATCAATTTCTAGCACATTGATTTCATGTACATGCTAATTTTTAAATTTATTTCTATTTCAATTATAATTTTTAGTTTTATTTCTATCTCCATCTAAATTTGGAATTAAAATTTAAAAGTGTCATTTTGTAAATTTCTCCTTATCTATATTACTATAACTTTTTCAAAGGAGGAAGATAGAGTCGTTCTATAAAGTGCACAAATGTCAACTGTGAGATTTGTTCAACAAATCCAAGGTTCCATACAACGATAACGACCTAGTTTCAATGACCACTTTTTACATGTGTGTACTTTGACTGCTTCTTAACTTTCTCTTTGCATCATTGATTTAAATGAAAAAATCAATTTCAATTCCTATTCCAATTTCTTTCTATTTTGATTTTAATTAACATTTGAGTTTCTATTTCATTTTCATTTGAGTTTCTATTTTGTTTTCATTTTATATAGTACATATCAATTTCTTTTCAATGCCAAATTTAATTTTAGTTTTTGTTTTAATGTCAACGTCTATTTCAATTTTAATTTTTTTGACTATTTGTCACAATCCTCTAAGTAAATTTTTTTTTTTAAAACTATATTATATTCCTAACTTATTCAATCCCTAGAATAAAAGTTGAGTATAATGCGGTGACATGCATTGATATAAGCTTGGATTTATTTAAATTCGTAACCACACATTGATATTTATATTTTCAT
>APFE030784647.1:81991-92699 GCA_000404065.3 Pinus taeda | reverse complement strand
AACCAACCAACAATAGATCTATTATTGTCCTTGGCTAAAATACAGCCAAGCCGGCCAACAACCTGAGCTTTCACAGCTCAACCATGGCTACCTACAATGGAGAATACACAAGCCTTTTAAGGGCTTCAACTACATGTAATACCATGGGTTCAATACCATGAGTCACCAATACTAGTGCCCAAAACCACAACTGTTAACCTAACTGTTGACATAACCTCAACTCCACCATAGGGTCAAGTTTATCTAACATTTTCAACAGAATCTTAAGGGTGTAGCAACAAAGAGCAGGGCCGCTCTGAATTTATTATAACAGTTGGACGACCGTTATCAACGTCAGGCTAGTGATTAGAATATCCATTAGAAGAAAAAATAAGTTTTATGAAGATAAAAAACCATCAAAAATACTACCAGAATGGCCACCGACTTTGATTTTGAAAGTTACGAAGTTATGATAGCAGTTCGTGGGTCGTGAAGGTTTATTCTTGTTTGACAGAATGACAATGATTGGGAGACCTAGACCTACATATGGGAAATATTGGTATGTTTCCAAACTGCCCGAAAATTTATTCATATTTGTGCTTTTTCTTTAGATATAAAGAAACTAAGAAGTTCTTGATAGGGCATCTTGATGAAGGCCTCAACTCCAACTAATGCATTTCCAGGTTTTATTTGTAGGCAAAAGGGAATATGCATCATTCCAGGAAGCGTGTTTAAATATAAAATAACCCGCTGCAAGCTAAATCGTAGTGCATTCATTCAACCATGACTAAATCCTTGATTCAAAATCTGTCGTAATGGGCAACACCTCAACTTTACTTTGCATCAATTATAATAATCGATCCTTGAGATTGAACACATAAATCGACCAACACTGTAAGATTTTGCAAGAAGTTCTTGTATACAATTTAAAATATACAAGTTAAAAGCAAATAACAAAGTATCAATTCAATATAAATGGATTATTTCTAGCACAAAAACCTACACAATCTATCTTGACAAACTATACTGCACCATATTATGTTTATTTAACAAAAAAATATTGAATAGACTCTTTACACTAGAAGTTTTAACTTTTTTGTCATGCAATCACATATCATCCAAACCTTAGATTTTCAAGATTTATGGTGTCATAATCTTCATGTCTCCAGGGTTCTCTCTCTAAACTAGAGCTAGAACCCAATATTGGAGAATGAATTATCCAAGGTGAAACAACAAAAATAGTGAAATGAATCAAATGGAGGAAAAGAGGAGGTGAAGAAGAAATGTTATTGTTGGAAAAAGAAAGCAGATGCCAAGAATGAGGATTAATATGCCCCTTCCCTTTCCATGTTAAGGCACAAGCAAAGGATAAATCCAGCCAACATGGAAGTAGAAGATTGAAATACTAATGGGTTAAGCTAACTAAGAAGTGGAAGAGTAAAGATACTATTAAACCTGGAAAAGGAAGGAAAGGAGAGAATATCCAACTTCTTATAAAACATGAATTCCAAAAATAAGGACAAAACTCAACAGGAAATAGTTAAATGTCAAGAGGTTGTACATGAGTTGAATGATCATTCAACATAGCTGTGACCTAAAAGAGATTCAAAAGATAAGGTTGTAGACCACAAATAAGTCAAATATGGAAACTAATGATGTAGCTTAACCTTGAATTATCTTTGTGACACATCCAAACAACTAGTGGCAACTCCCTAAAGGTAGTGGAATTTAGGAAAAAAGGGAACCATGCCCCATTAAATTTCTTCCTCATTGCCCTCCCTCCCAATCATTATCTGGTTTTGCAGGAGTGGGCTCTGAGAATGGCATGAACAATGGGCACAGGGCCAACGAGAGGGGGAAAATGAATTCATCGGAAATATGGATCAAATATATGATTTTTCACTCTTGAAGAATCAACAGTATCGCAAAAAAAGAAAAGTAGATTAAAATCCTTTAGTGTTTAGTTTGTATCCCTTTGCCCAATACCTTCCAAGGAAATTTTAGAAGATTGGGTAGAGAACAATTGGAAGAAGGTAACACTTTTGAATGACCAACTTATATTTTGGTGGAATTAGATTTCTTTGCTTACTGTTGAAGAACTAGAGATGTACCAACAAGCCCTAAGAAAGGGTTTTTGTTTCTGTGGATGACTTCTGTTAAAAACATTCTCAAAGTAGTCTGTGACCATTCAAAGTGTGTGGCTTAGGCACTAGGAAGGAGTTTGAGTACCAAATTCACTTGATTATGGGATTCACTAGTATCAAAGATTGAAGAAGAATACCCATGATAATTCCATGGAATATTTGCAAAGCATTTAACTCAAGGATTGAAACTACATAGCTAGAGAGGGGTTCAAGAATATGGCTAAACTTGTTGCAGAACAGAGTGAAAACAAATCTTGTAATATTGTAGACAATGAAAATTTTCTCAAATGGCAAGGACATATGGCCAATCCATCAAAGTACATATTGTATGGTTCTCACCAATTGAAGAACAACCATAACCAAAGTTGGGCTTTCCTCCTGCCACAATGAAATATAATGAAATCTAATTTCAGATGACAGCCAATCAAATAATGTGAAAAAATATTGGAGAACCCAACTTCAGAATAAGAAGTTGGTTAAAATTCTTAAGATGGATTGTTGAAAAAAAATGGGACCTAGAATGCAAAACCATAAGTTGATCAAAATGCTTGACATGGGGGTTGTTCCTCCTTTCATGTTATCTCTCAAAATTTCTTGTGGTGCTAAGTTATGTTAGTTTGGATAAGCCTTACAAATTTTCCTCTTTTGTTGTAATTTAGTTGTGAGATTTCTTTTTTAGACTTCTTTGATTTGGTTCAGCTAGTATATCAGTACTAAATCATGGTTGTATACTTTTTATCTGATAACACTACCTTTGTTGTGTAACCAAGCCATGGCGTAGTATGTACACCTTTTCCTTTTTCAATTAAATTCTTTTTACAAGACTTTCAACATTGAAGCAAGATTTATTCCTCAATTCTCTTATATCAACATTCCAAGGTGACACAATGAAAAAGGAACCAAAATGGGTGTGAAAAGAAAGGTAAAGGTGTAAATGGACCTTGGAATAGGTGAAGGTTTGCACAGGGTGGAAAGGCATTCTGCAAGAACAACAATAAATAAATTGGAGAATCTCAAAATCCAAAGATATTGTAAGAATAGTTTTTTTTTAGAAGAGGCTGAAGACCTATGTTGTGAGCATTCCAAATAAAATAGTTATTAAGTTCCAACAATTTTATAAGATGTTATGGACATTTTGCATCACTTTTTGAAAAATATGACTAACTTGGGGAAGCTTGCTAAGTTGTAGTGTTATAGAGAACTAGACGAGCTTTATTTGAGAGGATCATAAATAGAATTGAAGAAACTGGGGTTGTAGTCTATTGTAATGATGCAATTATCTCTCCAAAGTAATTCAAAATGAGAAACGAGTCAAATAATACCACCTCGCAGATTCCTTTAGGATTTGTAGAGAGACCTCTACATGATATCTGCAAGATATTTCCTGAAATTGCATTAATTCTTAGGTGAACGATTCATTGACAATTGAAGGTGACAGTAGTGAAAATGGTGCCACTTGACTCATTGTCCCCCCGCATCAGTCCTTCCTCGTCGAACAATATCACCATCCATTGAAAGCAAAACCAAGATAGCAAACATTTCAGAAGACGCACTCGACCTCTTCCTTTTAATCCATCTGACCCACATGCCCTCATTGATGTTCCTTTCGCTACTACTACCTCTCCTCAGGCCCTTAGAGCATGGATGCCCACACCTAAGTTAACATGACTTTCATCCTTTCATTGAATATCCAGGGTCTGGGGACTGCTCCAAAATATCTGGCCCTCAAGGAACTTTTCCTTTCACTTCGTCCCTATATCATCCTTCTACAGGAAACTATGCATTCAGTTCCATAAGTGATAAAATATTTCAGGAAGATGCTTCCTGATTGGCATATGGCTGCCACTAATGTTGTAGGTCACTTAGGGGGTCTGGTCACTCTATGGGACCCTCGATGGGTTAATGTAAAGGCATTTTCATGTTTTGTTGACATCTTTCTTGTTGGTCATATCAAAGGATTAAAGGGTTGAATTCATATTTTAAATATATATTCCCCATACAGAGATCAGGCAGTTTTGGGGGATAATCTGATAGCGTCGGAGATTCTGGGACTTGTGTCTCTTGTCATTGCAGGGGATCTGAACTATACGATTGATCTGGATGAGTTATGGGGGAGGTCTAGAAAAGTTGATGCTATGGCTGAACAGATCAAAGATATTATTATCAATTTCAACTTTGTTGATATATGCCCTTCTACGATTGTTCCAACTTGGGACAATGGAAGATCGGGGGATGGGTATGTTGCAAAGAGGCTGGATCGCTTCCTCTTACATGAATAGTTAGTTGAGAGACTTGGGACTATCCAATCTGATGTTGTGAATAATTATATCTCGGACCATTGACCCATTATCCTATGGTGGAGGAGGGGGGACCTCAGATGTGGGATGTCATTTGAGTTTAATCATTTGTGGTTAGAAGACCCAGATTTTAGCAATATTGTGTGAGAAGTTTGGAACCAAGTCAGGGAATGAGGCATCTCTCCCATGAAGCATATACTGGATAAGCTTTGGGCTATTAAGGTGGAGGTAAAAGCATGGGAGAAGAGAAAATGAAGTCAAATGAACAAAGCGTTATATGATATTTTGAGGGAGCTGGATGCCATTCGCCCACAAATTCTTATACATAATCTTCTGGTTGCTATCAGGAATTGTATTCAAGCTCTAGAACTTAAAAAGAAACATATACTACTTATTAAATAATCTACTTGGTGCCTAAAGAGTAGGGTCATATGGATTCAGGAAGGGGACAGGAATACTAAATTCTTTCACAGATTTTCCAATCATAGAAGAAAGATCAACTCCATATGGGAGATCACTGATGTAGCCAGAAACCAGTCTCAGATGCAGAAGGACATTTGCAGAGATGTTGTTCTACATTTTCAAAAGGCATACTTTCATAGGGACTTAGACAATGTTAAGGTCGAAATTTGGGGGTGGAATTTTATCCCTCCATGTTCAATGAAGATGCAAACTCAGATCTATACAAAGCTATCTCGGAGGAGGAAATCCTGGGGGTGCTTAAATATTTTAAGGGGGACAAGATTCCGGGACATTTCTTTGACATTTTTAAGAAGGATCTTCTTGAAATGGTGGAGGAATCGTAGACCAGGGGATATATACATCTACATATAAATTCTACATATATTTCTCTCATTCTGAAAAGGACTCCCTCTAACTTTTTCTCAAATTATAGACCCATTTCTCATTGTAATCTTATATTTAAGATTATCTCAAAAACTATTGCTAACAGGATTAAGCATACTCTGTCAAAGTACATATCCCTTAAGCATTTCGATTTCTTGCAAAATAGACAAATTCATGATGCTGTGTCGATTGCCGAGGAGTGCATACATTCGATCCATTCAAATAAATTAAATGCTGCTATTGTGTAGGTTGACTTACAGAAGGCATATGACTGTCTAGACTAGGGATACTTGAGGTTGGTACTCCATAAAATTAGTGTCCAGGCCAAATGTGCCGAGTGGATTATGGCTTGTGTTTCAAATGTTAGTTATGTTGTTGTTATTAATGGTTATCCCACATATTTCTTTAAGGCTAGGAGGGAACTCAGACAAGGATGTTC
The DNA here is from genome assembly GCA_000404065.3 of Pinus taeda. Taxonomy (NCBI): domain Eukaryota; kingdom Viridiplantae; phylum Streptophyta; class Pinopsida; order Pinales; family Pinaceae; genus Pinus; species Pinus taeda. The sequence goes on along the minus strand of APFE030784647.1, from coordinate 86,994 downwards.
ACTCGATGCAATGAGTGCTAAGTGAACTATTCAAAAAATCATGAGAAATTAGTCAGTTACAACTACCTCTCATGGAAATGGTCATACGTGAATGACTTACTTAACGCAGTTGAATCCCAAAAATCTAATATAATACACTGTGTAAACCCCCTAATACTTAAAATTCAAAAAGAGTGAAGGGATCTCTACTTGAATGATTCATGAGGCACAATACTTGCTAAGGTTTTGAAAATGGGGTAGCAAGCTAAGTGGGCTTGATTGTGGGGAAAATTCCACAGTTAAGTGCTCTTGAGCTAGAGGCGATCTGGGATGGGTGACCTCCTGAGAAGTCCTAGTTACCGGGTACAAGACCCGGAAGTGATGATTGACGCTATGTGATTCATTTCACTAGTTTCAATCCCACTTCTTCACCCCTGTGAGCATCACCCAATGCAATGAGTGCTAAGTGAACTATTCAAAAGATCATGAGAAATTAGTCATTTACGACTACCTCTCATGGAAATGGTTATACGTGAATGACTTACTTAACGCAGTTGAATTCCAAAATGATATCTAATATAATGCACTGCGTAAAACCCCTAACAATTAAAATTAAAAAGGAGTGAAGGGATCTCTACTTGAATGGTTCATGAGGCACAATACTTACTAAGGTTTTGCAAATGGGGTAGCAAGCTAAGTGGGTTTGATTGTGGGGAAAAATCCACAATTAAGCACACTTGAGCCAGAGGCGATTTGGGATGGGTGACCTCCCAGGAAGTCCTGGTTACCGAGTGCAAGCCCTGGAAGTGATGATTGGCGCTATGTGATTCATTTCACTAGTTTCAATCCCACTTCTTCACCCCTGTGATCATCACCCAATGCAATGGGTGCTAAGTGAACTATTCAACAAATCATGAGAAATTAGTCAGTTACGACTGCCTCTCATGGAAATGGTCGTACGTGAATTTTAAATAAGAACTTAACGCAGTTGAATCCCAAAATGATATCTAAAAGGATGTTCACTCTCAACTTTATTATTCATATTGGCAATGGATGCGCTGATTTTACATATCAAAAAAGTGGTGGCAGAGGGATAGTTTCATGCACTGAACTTGGGAAGAGATATCAAAATTTCACATAGTTTTTTATTGATGATGTGCTCATCATGGGGATGCTCAATAGGTCTGCATGGCTGTCACTTTTTCATATTTTTTCAAAATTTGGAAATGCTACAAGACTGTACATAAATCTACATAAGTCTATCATTTTACATGGCATATGCGATATGGAGGTTATTGCATATATACATAGACTTTTTGGGGTGGCTTGAGATTTATTGTCAGGGAGCATGAAATTCTTGGTTATCATATTAAGCCTTGTAGTTATAAGGTAAATGATTGGATGTGGCTTTTGGACCGTGTTTATAAGAAAATTATTGGGTGGGAATTCAGATGTTTATCATTGGGGGGTCGTATCACATTGACCCAAGCAGTGATCACACAGTTGGGAGAATACTAGGCACATCTATGTCATCTCCCTCACACCATCATTAAGAGTCTAAATCAGATTATGGCCAAATACATCTAGTCTAGTGCGACAAATAATAGAAAACTCCACCTAGTCAAGTTGGACCATATCTCCCTTCCTAAACGACTAGGTGGATGGGGGATATTGAATATGAGGAGATTTGGTTGGGCATTACGGTAGAAATCACTATGGAGGGGGTTATTTGGGAAAGGCATTTGGGGCATGATCTTAAGACATAAGTATTAGAAGGACCACAAGTTTCTTGTTTGGATGCACAAAGGGCATATTAGGATCACATTGGGCTTGGCCATTTGGCTCAGCTTCATAAAAATCAATCAATGTTTTTTGCAGAATCTCTCTTGGAAACTAGGTTTTGGACACCAAATTATTATTGGAATGGATCACATACTAGGCATTCAAGGTGAAAATAGTATATTAGATGGATTTATACATGGCTGTGGGATATTCTTTTGGAACCAGGTCATATATGAATGGCAAGGTCAATGTCCAATTTGGAAACGAGCGCAGGAATTGGGCTTGGACGGGCATATGGCGCGGGAGTGGGAGAAGATTAGTACTGGCATTAAGATTTTAGGAGTATGTTGCGAGGCAGATAGGGAAAATATTTCTTGGATAGGCAAGATGAAGGAGGGGGACATTATTGTCGTTGATATATACAACACTCTTTAGCACCAGGAGGTCCAAAACACTGAGGTATGTTGGTTCTACAAATTCTGGAAATCTAAAATCCCTGTTAAGATCATTATTTTTCTTTGGCTGGTTTTGAAGAACAAAAATATAACTTCAGAGAACCTTCGGAAGAGGAATTGGCAAGGGCCAGGGATTTGTTTACTATGTAGGAAAGCGGAGGAGAAAAATTCCCATATTTTTCTAAAATGCCCTATGACTGTACAGTTTGGAGTAATCTTGCTGGTTTTGTTGGTTTCCCCTATAACCAATATGACAACATTATTGTATGCTTGAGTTGGTGGAGTAAACAAAATCCCACATGGTGGAACATCCCCCTTGTTGTCTTCTGGGAAATTTGGAGATGGAGTAACAAAATCATTTTTGAAAATTACAAAGATAATGATATGCAGGTGTTGGATCGCATTATAAGATGGTATTCTATTGGAAAACAACACGACACTGGATCTAAGAAGATCATTCACAAAAAGACATGCCCTAGGGTGGAGTACCCGAATGGCTTTTTTGATGGTGTGCACAAAGGAATGGATGTGGTTGTGGTTTCTGGATTGCTATATCAAAGGAGCAGGAATTCTGGGTCCATTGGGGAGCTAGCAGAGGCACGAATATGAAGGCTGAAGAGATGGCTCTATGGGGTCTTCTTTGGTTCTCTTGCTATCTTAACATCCCTTCCATTCACATATTTGGAGACTCAAGGATTATTATTGACCATGTTATGGGTTGTGTAAAAGCAAACCAACCAATGCTTCATGGATGGCTCAGTCAAATCGAGAATCTTTGGGCCTCTTTTAGAGACTCAATGACAATGCATATTGAACGGGACTTCAATCAAAATGTTGATCACCTATCTAAGAGGGGGGCTTCACGATGTTTTGGATGGGATGCACATAGAAATCAAGTTGGGAGATAACATAGTAGATGTTGGGGTGCTTCCTTTTCCTGGATAACATCAACTTTTTTGAAGGAGAACACATATGATACATGTTGTTTTTGAAATTTTCCAGTGGTTTTCTTTTGACACTGTTTATAACTTTTCTTTGTTTCTGCCTAGCATACTTTCACATACAAATACTTGATTGTTGTCTAATTCTATCAATATGGATATATGATTGTAAATGTTTTCTCTGTATTATTACCACTAGTTACATAGTCACAAATCTGGATTGCATATTTTTGTGACGACAAGTAGGGATGGATCTTAAAAAGAATGTATTAGAAGATCTATGATGGAAATTTGGCATCATCAAATGCAATATGTACAGAATATACTTGGATATATATAACGTTGTTTTCATACTAAAACAAAGGCTTAGGAGGAGCTAACCGGAGTTCACAATGACTGATTTCAAACGATCACAAACGTCTTGTCGCCTCTTTGTAGTATAAAATAGATCACTGTAAAATAAAAGTAATTATTTAAACAAAATCCTTACCTTTTATCAGTGATGAAGAAGAAATTTGTCACTTTGCCTTCGGGAGTTGTCGAAACCTTCACTTCTGAACAACGAGTTTGAGTTCCCATGGTACTTGAGACATGTCTACATCAACAACCATGAAGCGCGCTACAATTTTGAGGATAAATACATATAACCAGATTGTACGTAAGAGCGATGCACAAAATTTGAAGTAACCTACCAGTTAGAAGACCTACTCGATCTGAGGAACAAATTTGTAAGATATATTCATTCTCGGGCCTCAGTTTTGGTACGTCCATAAAGAAAATTCAGTGACGATAGTGAAATCGGTGCATATTCCATTGCTGTAAGCTGAGGAGGAGTTAATCGGAGTTTACAATTAGTATTGGATTCACCAATAATTGATTTCAAATGATCACAAACATCCTATCACCTCTTTGTAGTATGCAAAATATCACTGTAAAATAAAAGTAATTATTTAAGCAAAATCCTTACCTATTATAAGTGATGAAGAAGAAGTTTTCACTTTACCTTCAGGAGTTTTCGAAACCTTCACTTTCTTAACAACAAGTTCGAGCTCCCACAGTACTACGTCAGCGAACCCGAAGCATGCCACAATTTTGGAGGAGAAATACATATAACCAGATTGCTACCTAAAAGAGAAGTGCAGAATTTGAAGAAACCTACCATTTAGAAATTTGAAGTAACATGTCATTTAGAGGATTTGCTTGATTCGAGGAACAAATTTACAAGATATGTTCATTCTTGGGCCTGGGGTTCTTGTATGTCTACAAAGAAAATGTGGGGCGGATTCGGGGGACAAGCGGATATAAGATTCCTCTTCAAGATCACCCTGCAAATCCTTCAAAGCCCTGAGCCTTTTAAGCGCAATCAGTATTAGAATCTTAAACCTTAATTAACAATCTACCAAATGCAACTTTTCAAATCAAACACCATGTATTCAATCCATTCCATGTCAAAACCCTAGTCTTCCGATGTTTGACACCGTGAATCTGATCAGCTGAATGAAACCCTTATTTAGAAATTATATGTAAAGAAACAAATTTGATGTAGTTACATTTGCGCAAAGGAAAAAAAAGAAAGTGTTGAGTGAGTCCAACTGCCACATGTTGGTGCAATTCCTATCAAGTGGTGATCATATTGAATCGTTTAACGAAACATGAAAAGATGTACACGAATGACATAAGAGCAAGAGGGGAGCGTTATCAAAGGGCAAGAGGGGAGCGTTATCAAAGGGAACACTTTAGGGAACATCTTACGAGGTAATTAAAAATCATAAAAACTAACTAAATTATAATTTTATTTTAAAATATTATTAATAATTATAAAAAAAATTAATATATAAGTTAAACA
>APFE030784647.1:66537-81684 GCA_000404065.3 Pinus taeda | reverse complement strand
ATGGCTTTTCAATACCAAATGTCCAAAAACCATAACTCATTTCATATGAAACTTGTTCATATGATATTTTTTTATAATTAATCAATTCAATAAAAAATACAAAAAGAGCATAACTATATTGCAGATAAATCTCAATCTTTGATTTGTGTAACTATTATGAATATTCTATAATATTAATGGAGTTTGAATCCTTACCATCCACCTAATAATTATAGATAATTAAATTAAAAGAATAGAAGCCCTATTCCAAAATAGACACGCCTATTACAATAATTATGTTCATAGACATGTCTATTAATTGATACACCTGTTACAATAATTATGTCCTAGACATGTCTATTTTGGAATAAGGCTTCCAGAAGTTAAATTTAGTTATCATCATTAATTGTTAAGTGGATGGTAGGGATTTAACCTTCATAGAATATTCTAAAATATTCATAGTCGTATACACAAATCAAATGTTCAGATTTATCTCAACTTTAGTTATGTCTTTTTTTCCCTTTTAATTAAATTGATTAATTAAAAAAATGTCATATGAAGGGGTTATTATTTTTGGGCATGTGGCATTGATAAGGCATCGTGTCGGTCCATGCTATTGTAGCATAGCATATTTACAGATTAAGAATTTTTGTTTTTTTTTTTTAATATCAGATATATCATATAATAAATATTTTAATGTTTATTATGGATTGATGTTGTTTTTCCCAAGTATTTAATTTATAACATCTAACATTAATATCCATATGACTATTTAATAAAAAACCAACTCATATTCTTTGATTTCTAGTACCATTAACCCAAAAATAGAAATGTGTGAATTTGAGCAAAAAGATAAAAGGATACCTCTAATTGACCAACACTTAGGAAAATAATTTTTTATCTGCATTTAAATTCTCCCTAATTAGATGGAATTTTTCCATGCTTTTTCTATAATTACACTGTAGGTGTTCCTCTGCAGGCTTTAGCTACACAAATTGGCCAATATAAATATTTGACTTTCTTCCTCCTCCATCGAATCAATTTTTACCACGTAGAAGGATCTCATGACCCCCGATTTCTTCTTCGATCACTGAGTTCAATCTTCTCTTTCGTCGGTTGTCTCGGGTTCAAGTCCCATGATGTGTTATTAGTATTAGTGCAACCCGCAATTGCAATGCAACACTAGTGCACAAGATCTTCAGAGCTCAAGCTCTCCAGCACTGGGAAGAATCCCTTTTAATTGAGAAATTGAGCTCAGAAAACCTAAGATGATGGAAAGTTGTTACATGGAAGAGGAATTGATTGATCATGAGACAATTCTACCCTTGATTCCACCATTGTTCCTTTGAGCCAAAAATAATGGCAATTCACATCGTCTTTCTTATGGAAAAAGGAGGGCAGGGTTACTGCATAATATCATGTACTTCCTGCAACACCACAAAAATTAAATGAAAGCAAAGGTGATTCAGATGACACAAAGTCCAACAATAGAGATGACAATAAGCGACCCTGAGAAAATGATGCAAATATGCCTTTGATTTTCTCTATTAACCCCCTATAGGAATTGGTTCCTTCTTCGGTTCCAAAACAAATACCTTTAACCTCCCTAGAGCCAACCTTTCCTTACAATTTAAGGGCCCAAGCACTAAGTCCCAGCTCTAATACACTACGTGTGACATATATCCTTTAACAATGGCCAAAAAAACCAAGACTTATGACTTAGTGCCTGTTACAATCCAACCCAACAATGAACCTTTGTGTTCCATATAATATCTTCTGAGTTCACCAAACCTCTAGGTTGTTGCTCGATTATAATGCATAGACTTTGTCACTTTCCCTTTGGGTATTACCATCGGGATGACGTGTACTGGTCCTTCCCTCTACCTGGTCGCTTAAACCTGGGTTCTAAATGTTCCCGCCAAGGTATAATCCTTCAGGATGACGTGTCTTGGCCCCTCGCTACTGGGTCACTTAGACTTGGGTTTTCTATTGGTTCTTCTGAGCTTCCACCTCTGGGCTTAACAACTCTGGCTAAAAGGGATTTTTCTATCTCATGCTCCCATATATTGATGATATAATCCTGACGCTTAAGCTAACCCTGTCACGAGGCCATTCCTAGATATCAAGCAAGTGATGATCCCAACACTCGTCAATTAATAGATTTCCAAAAAGTAAAAAAAATATTGGCTAAGTGTTGGCCTCTCCCAGCTTGTTTCTATCTCCTCCAAGTCAATTCCTCTCATCCCTCTGTGCTCCTATGGCTCCTTTATACGGCTTTGTGCCTCCTATAGGCACCTCTTCTCCCTTCTACACCCTCCTATAACCACTCAATGCAATCAATATGCCCCGCACACTTAAAAGAAACATTAATTACAAATATATGCACACGCAAAGTTATAGAAGGAATAATAATGGATTGCATAGGTCATTCATTCGGTACAGAGCTTTTGAAAAACAAGAAATTAGCACACTCACCCTCTCTCTCATTGCTCTTGCAGCCATTACTTTTTATTGATAATGTGGCCACCCTTTACAACAAATTTTATTTCAAATCCAATAAAATATGATCTACCCAATCGAAAATAGAAAAGAAAATATCCTATTAATGTAACTGGAAGCTTATAAATCTCTAAATGATTGCAAACTCTTTATTTGGTAGCATAACAATTAACACACACATCACCATTATCTAAACTAACTTAACTTATAGAAATTACATAGAATAAGAATTACATGGAATAAGAATTTTTACAATGCTCTTGCATCATACACCCAAACTTCAAATTGTTAATGGACTCCTGTTCATGAGGTACTCTTCCACTTATTTTTTGTAATAATGCAGTGGATACCCAAGGTTTCCTCTTTGGGTGGTTCCCCCATTTAAGCAATCCTCTCATCCATTTCTTCCAACATATGTTCATGGCTGCAGTTGAATTTTCTACCTCTGAATTCTGCATGGAATATAATTTTCCTGAAATTGTTTTCTCTTGATTGGACATATCCTTCCTTTCACTATCCAAGCAATTAAAATCCACAAAATTGCAAGGATCAATTGAAGCCATACATGCTAACTTTGTTATACCGTGTTGGCTCCATGTTCAAAACAATTTGTTACTTTTTCACTTGCAACATACTTTCCCAACTTCTCATGTCCATTATTCTTTAAAAATGTGAACTATTGTTCATTGATTCGAACTTATTCGGTCATAACCATTTTTGCTATTGGAAAAACTGCTTATTTTTCATCTTCTGTTTGCCTCTATTCATGAAACATTTCATCTTCGTAATTAAATAAATTCTAGTTTATTGAAGGCGGATTGGTCACCTCTGCTTTAGCTGATTTCTCCTGTTCTTTAATTTCGCACTATTTGCAACTAATCGTTTCTCAATCATTAATAATACGTTTTGATCCTCTGTCTTTCTGGTACCTTTATTTTTTACAGTTACTAACACATGATTTTGTCCATCCTTTTCAAAATTGTAAGTGTTCATCCTGCCAACGTAACTCACTCTTCTGTCGTATTTCTAGGGTCTTCCATGCAAGACATTGCAAATATCCATCTGCATAATATCACAGAGAACTTGTTTTTTTGTATTGGCCAATTTGGAACTCCACTTGGCATTTTTTTTTCACCAACACTTGTTGTCCCTTTTTTCAACCATGAAACTTTGTATGGTGTAGAATGTGGCATTATATCTAGCTACAAATTCTCTACCATCTCTGTCGAAACCAAATTATCGGTACTTCCATTATCAACAATCAATTTGCAACATTTACCTTTTGCTTTGCATGTTGTATTGAATAAACTTCTTCTTTGCATGAGTTCATCTACATCCATCACTTGCTTCAGTGGCAAAGCTTCTCCTTCTTCTGGTGAGTTGACACATTCTTCCACTACCTTTAGAGGTTTAGGTTTAGAATCGGGTTGTCCTAAATGTGCCCCCTTTTTTTTCCAAAATTTTCTAGAAATTCAATAGAATAATGTCCCAACTATCCACAAGTCAAACATCTCACCTGCTCTCTACCTCTTCCTCTGCCTCTCGAAGGAGTCCTCCTTCCTCTAACATCGCTAATTTTCTCTGGCTATGTAAAGAGCAGGTGAGATGTTTGACTTGTGGACAATTGGGACATTATTCAATTGAATGTCCATAAAAAGTTGGAAAACAAAAGGGGACACATTTAGCAAAAACCGAACCAAAACCTAAACCTCCAAAGGTAGTGGAAGAGTGTGTCAACTCACTAGTGGAAGTTTGCTAGTTTGAGCTACTAGCTTCTTCCTTTTGTCGGTGCTCTGTTGTTCCAACACTTCTTGTTCTTGTCTTCTAACCTTGCTTTCTCATCAACTTCTCCTCAACCTTCCATGCAATCTGATATGCTTCCTCAATAGATCTCAAGGACATTAAAATTAATTCATATTTAATATCAAACCTCAATCCATTGATATACCTAGAAACTCTCTCAGGTGTATCCTCTGTGTATCCTGATCTAATATTCACTTTGTAAAATTCCTCTGTATACTCCCTAACAGAGATTGCCTTTTGCTTGAGATTTTGCATCTTTCCAAACAAAATTAATCGATAATCTTTGGGAAGGAACTTACTTTTCAATTTAGCAGTCATCCTTCTTTATCTCTTGACATTACTTTGTTCTTCAAGGACCTTTCTTCTTGCACTCCATCCCACCATAAAACCACATGTCCTTTTAGCTTCGTCTGGATACTAAAAATTATTGTTCATGGCATTGATCCAATATATCAATTCTTTTGGATCCAAATTGCCATTGTATGTAGGTACTTATGCCTTTGACCCAAAACCTAGACCAAGAAATAATTTAAAAATCAAAATTATGGGGGGGTTCTTCAGCACTCTCCTCTTCCTCTTCTGGAATTTTTTCTTCCTCATTGGTATCCCCTGTGTCATCATGATGTCTGGTAGCCTCCATGGCTTCCATCCTTCACCTAATAGTCCTCACTTCGTCCCTTAACTTTGCATTTGTAGTTGGCCGACCTCTTCCTTGACCTTTACCTCTTCCAATTCTAAATGTGATTCTTGACAAATAGGCTAGTCATGGAATAGATTGCAAGAAATTAAATCAAAATTTATTTACTTATTCCAAAGAGCTTACCACTTTTATACCAACTGATGCAAATATGCCTTTGATTTTCTCTATTAACCCCCTATAGGAATTGGTTCCTTCTTTTGTTCCAAAACAAATATCTTTCACACCCCCCCACCCCCGCCCTTCCTTACAGTTTAGAGGCCCAAGTGCTAAGTCCCAATGCTAATACACTATGCATGTATACCCTTTAACACTGGCCCATAGAACCAAGACTTATGACTTAGAGCCATACACTACATGTGTATGAACCAAATACTATAGTGGGATCCCAAAGTCCAGATAACGAAATAATTGAAAACCTTCAACTAACATGTCCTAAGCTTTATAACCTGATGCATACCCTAGGCACCTTAAAGTTTATAGCCGGGTTAGGCAGCGGTCGGGTGGGATCCAACTGCTCTATTCCAACCTTTAATGAAAATTTTTGTTCCATACGATATCTTCCAGGTTCACCAAACCATTTGGTTGTTGCTTGATTATAATGTGGAGACTTCGACACTCTCCCTTTGGGTATTATTGTTAGGATGACGTGTCCCAGTCCTTCTCTCTACCTGATCACTTAGACTTGGGTTCTAAACATTCTTGTCAGGGTATAATCTTCTGGGATGACGTGTCCCGACCCCTCTCTACCTAGTCGCTTAGACTTGGTTTTTCTAATGGTTCTTCTGGGCTTTTACCTCTGCGCTCGACGACTCCAACTGGTAGAGATTTGCCTATCTCCCACTCCTGTCTAATGACGATATGCTCCCAACGCTTAAGTTAACCCCTTCACAGGTTGGATTTTCTGGGTCATTGGCTAGATCTCAGGCAAGTGACGATGCTGACGCTCATCAATTAACAGATTTTCCAAAAAGTAAAAAAAAAATTGGTTAAGTGTTGGCCTCTCCCGGCTTGTTTTTATCTTTGCCAAGTCAATTAATCTTGACCCCCTGTGCTCTTGTGGCTCCTTTATGTAGCTTTGTGCCTCCTGTAGGTGCGTCTTCTCCCCTCTACGCCCTCCTACAACCACTCAATGCAATTGAATTACCCCACAAACTTAAAAACAAATATTAATTATAAATATATTAACACGTAGAGTTATAGAAGAAATAAAAATGCATTGTAGAGATCATTCATTCGGTACAGAGCTTTTGAAAAACAAGAAAGAAGAACATGCACCCTCTCTCTCCCTGCTCTCGCAAACAATCCTTTTTATTAATAATGTGGCCACCGTTCACAACAAATTTTGTTTCATATCCTAGGATCTAACCAATCGAAAATAATAAAAAATAAAAAATAAAAAATCATATTATTGGAAACTCCAAATGATTGGAAACTCTTTATTTGGCAGCATATCATTTAACAAATACCTCACCATTCTCTCAACTAACTTAACTTCTAAAAATTGCATAAAATAATAATTACATGGAATAATAATTTTTACGATGCTCCTGCATCAAAATATTTGATATCAAATGATGATCAAGAATGGTGGAATTCACATTAAAAATAGTAACATTAAACTCAGATTCAAAACATGAATGTGAGGTTAATTATTCAACAACAGATACAAAGACTAAAAAAAGAGACAAAGACTGAAGATGATGATGGTGATTTGATGTCAGAGTTTAGCCACAAAGCTTTGGATGATCCGACACTAGTAGCTCCAATTCTCATGCATAGGGAGTTCATTTAATGTGTTTGTCTCTTCGATTGGCCATGGATGCAAAAAAAAGCAGAGTTTGAATTGAGATTTCAGGTGATGTGATGGTGTTTCGATGCATAGGGAGTTCATGTAATGTGTTCGTCCCTCGGTCAAAGAATTATCATTTGAGCAAATTCTAAGTTTCCTTAATAATTTTTATGAATTCTGTAAGTAGTTTTTATTATTGTGCATTAGTGCCATTGTTAGTTCTAAACCTTGCATCCAAAAAAAGGTAAATGGTGACCGACATTGAGATTGTTGAGCCTTTTCCATGGTAAATTCTTTATCAAAGCACAACCTCTGGTACTATACATCACTCTGTTTGTTGATTCAAACCTTTACAACATCTTCATGGTTGTAGCAATGACTTTTGCCATTTCAATAGAAGTTGGTGGAAACCATTTCTTTTTCTCAAACATTTAGTCTCTACATGTGGCCAGACTTTGAAAATTTTGGACACCCTATATCCCTTTTGGAAAACCATTATAGGGTTTAGTTTTAGAACAAAGAGTTGTTCCATTATTCTCCCTTCCTCTCTGTTATTTTTATGCAAAACTTTATGCGGGTGTTTGGAATGATATTTTTGGCTTTAAACGCTTAGGTTACATTGAGCCATGAACAATGTTATTCCGACTTATGACAGGTACAAAAGCCTCTACATGAAAAAGCCTCTCAATTGCAAGCAAGTTGAAATGGGTGTCATCTCGACCTAAGGTGAACGTGGACGATTTGTTTCTAGAATTTTTGGTATATACTTTCTTTTTTCTTTTCTTCTTTTCCTGCAATGCCATATAATGTTTTAACCATTATTTAAGTTGAAAAGTGGTTTATTATGATACTTAGTTTTCATAAGCTCATATTTTCTTAAATTTAATTGGAAATTAATAAGTATCCAAATATAGTTTAACTAAGCAGGTGATGCTTCTAAGATACTTTAAGTAAAATTTTCTATAATTTTTATTGAAATTTTTTAAGATAGCCTTAGTTAAGATTCTTATCTACACCTTTACTATATTGTCCATTAACTAAAGGAAACTGCTGAAATTACTTTAGAGAAGAAAACCTGCGTATATTTAGTTTACTTATTTTAATGTATTTCATCAGATGATTATTCTTGATCAGTGCATTAGTAGATTAATTACTTTTCAGTATGCAATAAAGAAGATAAAGAAATCACACCAAACACACATAAAACACCAAGATTTTTAGGTGGAAACCCTCATTAATTGATTAAGGTAATGCCGGGTACACATTTTGTTGTTATTCACACATTCGCTGCATAAAAAATAGAACATAGGTGATTATTTGTTGTTATTTTTGTGTCCACATTATGCATTGCTCACAATGGAAGAAAAATCCACATAGTTTTGTCCGCACTTCCACATTCCGCACATGTGATTGGTGAACAACATGTCTTAGAATTTTTGATAAATTGTTTGAAGTGCGGAGTTGTAGGTTAAGGCCATGCTTATTTCTGCAGGATTTGCATTTTTTCATGTCCGCATTTAAGCAATCTATCAATATTTATGTGATTATATGTTGTTATTGTGCCTCCACATTCCGCATAATGGAAGACGACTCCACAAAGTTTTGTCCTCACTTCCACATTGTAATATCAGTTTATTGATGCAGAGGGTAATGTATGTGGAAGTTCTTTGTGCAAAGCCTCGAGATTCATATGAAGCAAATATTGAGAAATATTGCATATTAGTTCCACAATGAAGTTCTTCTACACACAATGAAAGGATTATTGATACATTGTTTGAAGTATAGAGTACTTTTTGTAGGGTCTGCATTTTCTCATGTCTTCATTTTCACAATCTGTTGTTATTTACATGTTCACCGCAAACACTAAGCAATATTATATACCATATATTGATAAGTGGAGGGGAATGTTTACAGAAGTGCAAGTTCGTCCATTATGTGGAGTTTGGAAATTCATATTAAGCATATATCGAGGAATACTAAGCCCGAAAAATTCCTTATGTAGATTGATACATTGTACGAAGTGTTGTGATGCATATGAAGCAAAAACTATATTACATATCATATGTTATTGTCACATTCACATTTCACATTCTGCATTGTGTGCAATGGAAGATGACTCCGCGTAGTTTTGTCCACACTTGGAACACATTCCACACATGTTACCTATGAACAAAATGTCTTACAATTTTTGATACATTGTTCGAAGTGCAGAGTTGCATATTAAGGCCATGCTTCTTTATGCAGGATTCACATCTTGTCATGTCCACATTTTTGGTAATTTGTTTTTATTTATGCATTCGCATCTTTGTATGCCATACAATGAAAACCATATTGAGAAAATACTGAGAAATATTATATATCATTTTATTTGTGCGGAGGAGAGTGTATATAATTATGAAAATTTCATCTAATTCAGTAACTGGAAATTATTCTCCTAACTGTAAATTTAATTATGTAGTTTATTTGCTGCAGAAAATAATGAATAAATCACTACTACAATTTTCACTCTAAAAATACTACGTAAAATAAAATACTTGAAACTGATAAATTCTAGCAAACACAAAAAAAAACTAACACGGTTCTTTTTGGACAATTGTCCTTGGAATACCCAACTTGGGAAAACCGGTGCAACAGATGAGGGTTTTATTATTAATCTTTAGCAGCAAATATAAGTACAATAATTTGGATGCTCTACTGGAAATCCAATCTGGGAAAAATACTGGAAAAAATATTGTGAGAATTTTCCCTCACCCGACAGCTAATTTCTATCCCTGGAACTACCTCCCCAACCACACATAAATCCTTTTGCATCAACCTCTGTGTAGTGCTTCCGCGGATTCTTCTATTGCTACCTTTAGAAATATATGAAATAGTTTTATCTTTCTGTGGTTCTTGAAATGACTCACTGAATTATCTAATCAAGATCTCTACTACCAATTGTAAAATCACTATCTCCTCCAACTAGATCGAACTGTTCTGCTGCTATGCTTGGTCAGTCCTTGTATAGGCCTTCTAGGAATTTCGCACTCCCTCTTACCGCCTCTCCCAGAACTGGAATACTTCTTCCGAAAATGCTACTAACATCCTCTACCACCTGCTACTCACCCTCTAGCTCTATCTTCTCTATTGAGTCTCTGAAACTGAGAAAATCGAACTGCTTGGGCAACTGAGTATCTATGTTGTTGTATTCTCCAAGTGCCCATCGACTTCTTCTTATAATCCTTCATTGGAGCACTAAGGGCCAAGATTATATCTTAATCAAGGGCTATTATCATCTTGAATTTGACTTGTGTGAGTTTCTAGAGAATTATCACCTTGACTTAATTAATTATGATTAATTAACCATATTCCCTAAGTTTAGACTTAGGAAATATTTTAGAAATCGGCTAATAATATAATTAAGCCATATCTACGTGGAATTTATAGGAATGATTTATGGGGTTTGGAGATCTCATGTATTCTAGCCTCTCCACCAAATTCCATGGCTAGAACACATCCAATGCTACATAAACTAACACTCTTTCTTAGTGAGGATTGTGTTCTCTTTAGTGTTGCACATCCTGCCACAACACCTAGTCCCTGAATCACCTTCTGTCATGCTATTGATGTCTGGTTGTTTCTTCCCACCAAATATTGTGCAAATATGATGTTGCATCTGTGTTGTTGATGACATTATTGTACTACTTCCAACTCTGCATCTGCATTGCAGCTCCCTCTCATCTGTTGTTGTTACAACTGTAACAATTGCAACTGAGAAGCATCCAAAATACTCTGTCCATGCTACTAAAATGTGTCATGCACGATACCCATATTTTCTCTAAAATATATGAACTTATCTCTCCCTAGTGCTTTCATGAGTATATTTGCAACCTGCTCTTCTATAGGAACATATTGTCGCTGAACTGCACCACGATGTACATAATCTCTAATGAAATGACATCAAATATATATACGTTTCAAACTATCACGAAACACTGGATTCTCAAAGAGGTTGATGTAACTTTGATTATCACAGTAAACACTGGTCACCTCCATCCTCTTCCTGAATAAGCTTACTAACATCTTCTAAAGCCATATAGCTTGACACGTAGTTGTGCTTGCTGCCATGTACTCTACTACTATAGAGCTCAGTGTTACTGAATTCTGCTTCCTGTTGCACCATGAAACCATCCCTGATTCAAGTTACACTAAAGCAGTACCCAAAGGTACTTTTCCTGTCTACTGAATTTCCTACCCAATCTGCATTTGTGAACCCACATAGTCTAACGACATCCTCTTGGGTATATCTCAAACCATACTCAACTATGTCGTGCACATACCTCAGAGTATGCCTCATTGTTTCCCAATGAACCCTCTTCGACTCTACCATAAACTATTTGAGGGTATTTACTATGAAGAAAATATATGGCCTAGTGTTGACTAGATACATGAGAGAGCCAATAAGCTATCTATACAAGGTAGGGTCGACATCCTTGTCACTTGATGCATCTATCTTCTTCCAGTTGGTAATCATGTGCATAGACATGGGTCTACAATCCTAAATTTTGAACCTCTTCAAAAGATTTGTAGCATATATTCCATGCCCAAGGAATATCTCCCCATCCCTCTGCACACTTCTAGTCCTAGGAAATAATGCATCAACCCTAAATCCTTCATATCAAACTCTGCTGCTAGGTTCCTCTTGTAGTCCTCTATGAGCCCTGTTGATCTTGTCAAGAATACATCATCCACATATAATACTAGGATGAATGGCTCACCCTCTACCACAAAATAGTAAAGGTTGGGATCCATGTCACTCTTGATGAATCACATCTACTGCAAGCAGTTATCAATCCGATCATACCATCCCCTCGGAGCCTGCTTGAGTTCGTATATAGATTTATTCAGTCTGCACACATGAGTGCACATTTCATGAGTCTCGAATCCCTTTGGTTGTTCTATGTACACCTCTTCCTCTATCACCCTGTTCAAGAATGTTGTCTTGACGCCCATCTGGAGAATATTCCATCCTATCTGAACTACTAGGGATATAACTAACTGGATAGAAGTGTATCTGAAAAATGGGGTGAAGGTCTCCTCATAGTCTATCCCTCTTTTTTGTTCATACCCCTTTGCCACGAACCTAGCCTTGTACTTTTCCACATTACCATCTACAACATACTTGATCTTGTAAATCCATCTAGAACCTACAACTGGCCGGTCTTCAAGATTTGACACTACCTCCCAAACATCATTCGTCATGATAGATCTGCACTCTTCTACCATGGCATCTACCCACACCTGATGTTGTGTGGCCTCCTGAAATCTAGAAGGTTCTTTAACCTAAGCCACCAATGCTTGGTACGTGTTAGGATATCTGTGTTGCCTCTTATTTGTCCTAAGAGTTCTAATAAACTCCTCTGCATCTCTCAATTTCTAACGAACCTCTCTATTGGCTCAACCACTAGTGGTGGGAGGTTCAACTAGCTCTTCCTAATACTACCTCTACTGCTCCGTCTATTGTGAACTCCCTGGATCTCCTGCAATTGAGGAAATATTGGTACTAGTCACTGTACATGATCCCTGTGACTATCCTATTATCGGTCCCATTGGATGCCCCTACTGTTGGACCAAAGGAGCTTCTGTTGAATTTTTATGATCACATGCAGGCATCTCACGGGACCTTCTAAAATCTTGCTCTTCCATGAACTTCATGTCTCATCTTACCACAATATTTCTACTACTAGGAGTGTAGATCATGTATGCCTTTGACGTTTCACTATACCTAATGAGAAACCCCTTCTCTACAGTCTAATCCAATTTGGATCACTTTTCATCTGGCATGTGGCAATAAGTAATGCTACCAAAGATCCTGAAGTGACTAACTTCTGGATTCTTCCCTATGAAGACCCCTTCTGGCGTTTTCTTCCCCAATGATCTATGAGGAGTCATTTTCTGAATAAACATTGTCGTGTATATAGATGCCTTTCAGATTAATCACATAATCATGAATTGGTCGACGTTTTGAACCAACTAATATGGTCCATCCTTAGGAAAAGGTGAAGAATCAGTTGATCTTAAGAAATAAATAGTAAGGATGCATCATTTCCCAGAATTCATTGTTGACGACTAGCGAATTCTGGGCAATGATGCATCCTTATTATTTATTCCTTAATATCGACTGATTCTTCACCTTGTCCTGAGGATGGACCACATTAGTTGGTTTGAAATGTCGACCAATTCATGATTATTTGATTAATCCAAAAGGCATCTATATACATTATGGATCACAAAATTCCTAGATCTAGCAAACATTGTTATGTTACATGCCTCTGCCCATAGAAACCTAGGAAAATATTGGCCATACAACATAGCTTTTGCAACCCCAACTATGGTTATATTTTTCCGCTCTACTGGTAATCCAATCTAGGAAAAATACTAGAAAAAATTTTGTGATAATTTTCCCTCACCCCACACCTAATTTTTGTCCCCAGAAATTCCTCTCCAGCCACACGCAGATCCTTATACGTCAACCTCTGCGTAGTGCTTGCGCAGATTCTTCCGTAGATGCCTCTGGAAATCTATGAAATCAATAGTTCTATCTTTCTTTGACTCTAGAACTAAATCATTGGATTATATGATCAAGATCCCAACTATCAGTTGCTAAATTGCTAGCTCCTCCAGCTAGATTGAATTGCTCTACTGTTATTCCTACGCAGTCCTTGTGTAGACCCTATAAGAATTTCACACTCCCTCTTATTGCCTCTCCCGGAATTGGAATACTTCCATCAAAAATGTTGTTGACATCCTCTACCACCTGCTACTTGCGCTCTGGCTCTGTCTTCTCTGTTGAGTCTCTTCTACTGAGAAAATTGTACTGCTTGGGCAACTGAGTATTTGTATTGATGTATTCTGCAAGTGCCCATTGATTTCTTCTTAGAAACCTCTGTTGGAGCACCAACAACCAATATTAGATCTTAATCAAGTGCTATGATCATGTTGAAGTAGATCCATGTGAGTTTCTAGAAAATTCTCACATTGTATTAATTAATTTTATTAATTAACCATATTCCCTAAGTTTAAACTTAGGAAACATTTAAAAAAGTTGGCTAATAATCTAATCAATCCATCTCTAGGTGGAATTTCCAGAAACCATTTCTAGGTTTTGGAGATATCATGTATTTTATCCTCTCCACCAAATTTCATTTTTAGAACACATATGATGCTATAGAAACTAACATATATCGAAGTGCAATTTTGTCCATTGTGCGGAGTTAAGAAATTAAATACTTAGCAATATTATATATCAATTTATTTTTGTGGAGGGGAATTTATTCGAAAGCGCAAGTTCGTGCATGGTGCAGAGTTCAGAAATTCATATTAAGCATATACTGAGGAATACTAAGCCTTAAAAATTACAATCTTCCTTGTGTGGTTGAAACATTGTGCGGAGTGTTGAAATTTATATGAAGCAAATACTGAGAAATATTACACATAGATTCTGTAATGCAATTCTTTTCCATACAATGAAAGGTTTATTGAGTTATTTCCACATAATTAAATCTTTTCCACGTCATGCATAATGAATTCCATTTTAACATAGATTCGTCCATTTATCCAAGTTTTGAGTTCAAGTGCAGGAGAAAGGGTGTGCGACAAGTGCGGTAGAATGGGTGTGCAACAATTGCAAGAGAAAGGGTATGTGGGAAGTGCGGGAACAAGGACTATATCAAGTCAAGTTTTCTTCCTCTGCATCTCGCATAAGGCTAAATGGTGGGGGGTAACTAACTGTTATTATTTTGTTGTGCAGATAAAGGGTGTGTAAGAAGTGAGGGAGAAAGGGTGTACGTGAAGTGTGAGAGGAGGGAATATATCGAGTTAGGATTTTTTCTTTTCATTCCACATGAGGATAATTTAACAATGTAGGATAAATTTACTTAGTAAGAGGAAGTTCTCGGAGAATACCAAGGACTATATCGAGTCAAGTTTTCATCATCTGCATTCCACATAAGGCTGGGGGGGGGTGCAGGGAAGAAGGCTAAGTGCTATTATTTTGTTGTTAAAATAAAGGGTGTGTGGAAAGTGCGAGAGAAAGGGTGTACATGGAGCACAGAATCAAGGACTATATCAAATCAATATTTTTTCCTCTGCATTCCGCATAAGGCTAATTTAACACTATAACTAAAATTTACTTAGCAAGAGGAAGTGCTCGGAGAATATCACATTTTAAATGAAGATTATATTACGACTTATATTAATTTGTTTATATTATTGTGTGGAGGTGGGGAAGAAGTGACATTGATCCATTGTGCAGAGTGCTTAAAGAGTCCAAAGATGCTAGAACTTACGGGATTGTAGGTCCCTTATATAAGTGTGTTGGGGGGGGGGGGGGGGGGGG